>APFE030476397.1:131776-158893 GCA_000404065.3 Pinus taeda | reverse complement strand
GTAAAAGAGTAAAGTGAGAATACTCTTCCAACCGTACAAATCAACACATGGTTTTGCAAAACCATCTAGGTTTTCTACAAGGGTAAAAGGAATTTACATACATATAAAATGAAGTTATAGAGGAAGGAGTAATAGGAACAAAACTACACATAGTTTTGTGAATTCATGGAAAGAGAAAACAAAACCACACATTGGAAACAACACATGGTTTGGTAGAAATTTAATTATAATTTCATTTAAAATATTTTGGAAATATTATTCAAATATATATATATTATTATATATTTCCCAAAATATTTTGTGACACTAATGGATGATAAAACAGTAGGGCACGTCACATGATCAACCATGAGTCAGATTACCAAGTTAGAGGATCAACAAGCAGTTCAGTGAATTACTAAGAAAATGAGAGATGCATATATCACATGATCAACCATGAGTCAGATTACCAAGTTAGAGGATCAACAAGCTGTTCAGTGAATTACTAAGAAAATGAGAGACACATATGCATCTGCCAGCACGACCACAATTTTGGGTGCACAACTTACCTACTCCCACTTCCACAACAACAACATTTGCACATCACATTCCACCATAACTATTAATCTATAGTAGTTAGAGATTTTAAGTTCATCTATAGTCTAAAAATGTCTTGTCTGTTAGAGACAACATTTATTATAAACAGTTTTGTAAATTTTGTATAAATACTTCTTCTTTTGAAGTATTAGGGGTCGATTGTTTGAGATTAAAAAATATTAGTGATCTGTTGGAGCATTGTAAGCTTTTTTTTAAAGCACTGGAGCATCAATACTAACCAGACCATTCATAGGATTCTTGTGGTTGAAATACTGGTGATGTTTTTCTTATGTTAAAGTGTTTCACTGTCATCTCTTTACTGTAATCATCTAAATTCCAATTGCAAAACAAAAATGTGATGAATAGGATTTACTTTTGAGTACCTTATTGCAATCTTTGTGTTTTCTATTGAATGCCACACTAAAGAATTCTTGATTGCTCTTTAGTTCTAGCTGATTCACACTAAAGAATTCTTAATTTCTCTTTAGTTCTGCTGAAGGTTTTCATTTTTCTGCCATCATCCACTTATTATTATGAAAGATCCAGTAAATATTCCTAACTTGCCATGAGTTTACTCTGTGAAAAAATGATGCAACCATCTAGTATACCTTTTGAATCCATTGCTTAATAGATGCTAACTAAATTGAATACAATCAGTCTTCCAAAACCCAAAACCCAAGTACAATCATAACTAGTGTAAGATTTTCAAGTAACAAAGATAAATTTTACAGAGAGAGCCCTTGGAAGGGCTAGATTCCCATCCTAAAGTTGGTTTGACATTACATTCTTGTGACTTTTCCTACAACCTTCAAATTATAGGGTGATAACATAGTGGCAACCATACTCGGGACAAAACGTTTTATCTTCCTCAGAAAAGTGCATAAAAGTTCAAATCTGATTGTTGATGGTGAACAATGATTAGACACTAGAAGGTTGTACCTTTCACCTAGTTACTCCATTGCTCAAGATCCAGATCTTCAAAGTTCAAAGCGACTCCATCGCCAAAGAATACATATTCCAAAGCATTAATGGTGATACAAGATGACAGGGTTTGTGGCAAATCTTTCATTTCATGAAATTTTAAATAAATTTAGGGTTGAGTTATCATTTCATGAAATTTTAAATAAATTTAGGGTTGAGTTATCAAAATTTCGGGTTGATCAAGATTTTTTAAGAGCTGTGTTTCTTATTTTCAAATCAAGAAAATTTTCCCCTGAAGTTAAAATATTTGTTCTTGAGTTAGTTGCTGAAAAATATGAAAATGGCATTAAAATTTTCCATTCTCAAATTTAGTCATATAATTTCTAAGATCCTAAAGAATTCTTGGAAAATCTTCCTTCTCCAAAGCAAGAGGAAATTGTACTACCTTCTGACTGGCAGATTGAGGATGATTATGCTTTCAAATACAAGACTGAAGAAGTAGTTTCATGGTTTAATATTGAGGATAAGCTTATCAATTAGTCATTGAAGGCCTAGAAGCAAATATCATACGTTATGCTTTTGTTGATCTTATAGAAGATTACATGGAGATTCTTTTCGGCCCAATTTTTCAAACATGTTCTCTCTATAAGGACCAAATACATCAGCAATTGCCATTATATATCACAGCTTTGATTATGTGGACACATGATTAAATTATACTTTTGAGTTTACTAATAATCAGTCAAGTAGTCCATTTGTTTCTATGGCTACTTGACTGGCGTCATTAGCATTTTTGTATTATTTAAGTCAGCCCAATTTTCAATAATATAGGGTAGGTAGCAGGGTGCAAATAAGCTCACGACTCTGAGCCTTTTTTTTTAGTTTCAAATTTAGTTTTCTTCTCAAATTTCAGTTCAGTGTGTAGTTCAATGTTCAGTATGAAGAGTGGTTTTAATTTCAGTTTCAGAGTTCTTAGAATAGGTTGCAGATTTGTGAATATACCAATAGATAAGGCACTGATCTATAAACTCAGAGATTTGTGGTTCTTGGCATCTCCAAGGAGACTGCCATACCCAAGCTGGAGCCGATGTTAGGGTCCTATAATTATAGGAAATCTGATGATTTAGATATTATTTGTTGCCCTCATGATGAAGCTTTTGGCTTGCTGACTTGCCCCACTTCCTCTCCATTTCCATCATTATTTACTCAGCCTCCTGCTTTATCACCCACTTTCCTTGTTAATTCATCTGAATATTACCCCAGCATAAGCCGAATACCTGCTTTCAAAACATTAAGAATAGGTTTGTGTGACAAAAAGGTCATATATTGTGCAGCTTATAATTTTAAAGCCTTCGACTTTATTGAAATTTGCATAAAAAATAAGCCCTATTTGTGGAGCTTATAATTTTAAAGCCTTCGACTTTATTGAAATTTGCATAAAAATTAAGCCCTAAAGCTTAGCTCCAGCTCCATCTCCATGTGACCTTCATTCGCAATACATAAGTCTAGCATGCCTAACACCAAGCACAAGTGGGTAGCCTTGGGATTATTTTTTCAGAAACATAATGTAACTATGGGATTATATAAACCATCATGAAAAATTTTCCCTTTTGAATGTGGGATAAATCCCATAAAGTAAAAAAAAAAATTATTAGGAATTTATATTAATATCTCCCCGCAACCCTGTACTACCTCTTCCCCCTGCAAAGTCAACCAATGGGCCACCCTGCACTAAGAATTAAACCCCCTTCACTTTTTTGCCTCAAGATTGGTAAAAATAAATGAATGGTTAAAATTCCATATCGCACTCTTAGCTCATCCAACATTTAACATCCCAAAAGTACGCGAGATTAGCAGTTTTCCCCACCCACCTTTTTGCTACATGGCAGCCCCACATTATATCGCGTCCTCTAAAATAATACCGCCCATCACTTTAAAGCGGTGCAATAAACCATTAATTGTTCTGGTTTTGAATCTTATAAATGTTACAGGAATATAGGGTGGAATAATTTTAAGTGAAAGACAAAGATATGATAATGTGGTAATATTTCAGAGCTATGGGTGAAACCATACTTGAGGTAAGATTATATAGCTACAGATAATATGAGACTAAGGTTGTGGAATGAGATTCAAAGGTAAAATAATATTTCAAAGCTATGGGTGAAACCATACTTGAGGTAAAATTATATAGCTATAGACAATATGAGACTAAGGTTGTGGAATGAGATTCAAAGGTAAAATTGTTTTACAACGACACATGAAATAAATTCACGGATGCCATGAATTTATCACACAAAATAAAAGGGAAAATTTCACATGAAATTAATGTACATGAGAGCAAAGATAGAATTCATGTAAATGCATTTCATGATAGAAGATTAAGGTGAAATGAATTTACACGCATGGTGGTGAAATCAATTTACAGGCATGGTGAACCCAATTTACATGTGTAAAATCATGTTGTAGGTGAAAGTAAAAGAGTAAAGTGAAAATACTCTTCCAACCATACAAATGAAAACATGGTTTTGCAAAACCATCTAGGTTTTCTCCAAGGGTAAAAGGAATTTACATACAGATAAAATGAATTTACATAGGAAGGAGTAATAGGAACAAAACTACACATGGTTTTGTGATTTCATGGAAAGAGAACAAAACCACGAATTGGAAACAACACCTGGTTTTGTAGAAATTTAATTATAAATTTCATTTAAAATATTTTGGAAATATTATTCAAATATATATATTATTATATATTTCCCAAAATATTTTGTGACACTAATGGATGATAAAACAATAGGGCACTCAATTGATCAACCATTAGTGAGGGAAGTCCCAGATTATCAAGTCAGAGGATCAACAAACAATTGAGTGAATTACTATGAAAAAGAGAGATACATCTGCATCTACTAGTTCATCTGCCAGCACAGCCACAAATTTGGGTCCACATCTTACCTGCTCCCACTTCCATGGCAACAACATTTTCATAGCACATACCACCAAAACTATTAATCTGCAGAGGTTAGAGACTTTTAGTTCATCTATAGTCTAAAAATGTCCTGTTATTAGAGAAAACATTTATTGTAACAGTTTCCAAATTTTGTATAAATACTTCTGCTTTTGGAGTATTAAGGGTCGATTGTTTGAGATCAGAAAATATTAGTGATCTGTTGGAGCATTGTAAGTTTTTTCTTTAAGCACTGGAGCATCAATGCTAAGAAGACCATTCATAGGATTCTTGTGGTTTAAATATTTGTGATGTTTTTCTTATGTTAAAGTGTTTAGTTGTCATCTCTTCACTGTAATCATCTAAATTCCAATTACAAAACAAAAATGTGATGAATAGGATTTACTTTTGAGTACCTTATTCTACTTCTTTTGCAATCTGTATGTCTTCTACTGAAGGCCACACTAAAGAATTCTTAACTGCTCTTTAGTTTTTCCTGATTGATTGAATGCCACACTAAAGAATTCTTAATTGTTCTTTAGTTCTACTGAAGTTTTAAATTGTTTTTCCATCATCAACTTATTATTATGAAAGATCTAGTAAATATTCCTAACTTGCCCTGAGTTTACACTATGAAAAATTGATGCAACCATCAAGTTTACCTTTTGACTCCATTTCCCAATAGATGCTAATTAAATTTAATACAATCAGCCTTCCAAAACCCAAAACCCAAGTACAATCATAACTACTCTAAGATTTTCAAGCAAGAAAGATGAATTTTATAGAGAGAGCCCTCTTTGGGATTGGAAGGGCTAAATTCCCATCCCGAAGTTGGTTTGATGTTACATTCTTGTGATTTGTCCTACATCCTTCAAATTATAGGGTGATACCATAAGAAATTGAGTTTATTCCTATATCCATCACCAAAGTGTCAAGTGAGGGTTCCAAATTGAGGAAATATAAATTCCTCTACAAAGTGCCATAATATCAAGCTAACAATGGTGGAATATGTATTGAATAGTATAATGCATTCGGTTCCAATGGGTATTGTTGATGTTGTACTAGGTGTCCAATGGTTACAATCAATGGGGACGGTAGATTTTAATTTTCAAGAGATTTTCTTGAATTTTTTTTTGGGAAGGAAAGGAATTTGAATTAAGGGGCATCGTAGGGAAACCAAGAAAAATAGCCATCTCTAATGGCATGAAAAATCTTTTGAATAAAGAACAACGATGGGGTATTTGTCCAGATTTTCAAAAAGCTCTTGGACAATCATTCTAAGGTATTTGATACTCCCAAAGGTCTCCCACCTATTCTTGATCATGATCATGCTATTCATTTGATTCTAGGAAGTGTTCCTCTAAACATCAGGCCTTACAAATATCCATATGCCCAAAAGAGAGAAATTGAACGGATGGATGCAAAAATGCTAGAGGTTGGTATAATTCAACCTAGTCAAAGTTCTTTGTCTGCTCCAGCAGTATTGGTGCACAAAAAGGATGGGTTACGAATTTTTGGTCCTCCCTTTTGGCCTTACTAATGCACCTGCTACATTTCAAGGTTTGATTAATTCCATTTTCAAACCATTAGAATTTTTTGTTAGTATTTTTTGATGATATAGTAATCTATAGTAAGTCTTGGAAGGATCATGTTAAACATGTTAATAGGGTGCTCAAACTATTGGATGAGAAACAATTATATGCGAAAACCCTAAGAAAATTAAATGCATTAAGGAATGGAAAATCCCCACGACCAAAAAGTATATTTGAGAATTTCTCAGGTTGACAGGGTATTATCACAAGTTTGTTAAGAATCACGGAAGAATATTAACACCTATAACAACATTACTGAAGAAAGATGCATTTTCTTGGACTCTAGAAACAACTAAGGCTTTTAAACATCTTAACTAGATAATGTTCCAAGCAACAATTTTAGCTACGTCAAAAAACTTGACAAAAACAATTATTGTGGAATGTGATTCCTTAGGAACTGGAATCAGTGTTTTCTTAATGCGAGAAGGAAGACCCATTTATTTTGAAGGTCATCCAATAAAAGGAAAGTATTTACACAAACCTATTTATGAGAAGGAAATGTTTGCAATACTACATGCACTAAATAAATGGAGATCTTACCTAATGGCTAGACACTTCAATGTAAAAACAAATCATGATAGTCTTAAATATCTTTTGGAACTAAGATTATCCTTAGGAAAGAGGAAAAAATGGGTCACAATGATGCTAGGCTATAACTTTGAAATCATCTAAAAAAACGGAAGCAAAATTTTGTTGCAAATGCACTCTCAAGAAACAATGAGGATATGGAAGCATTTCTTTATTCCATTTCTATTATCCAACCTGATTAGATAACTGAAGCAAGGGTTGAATGGAAGAAGAGCGAAGAGGTGTGCACACTCATCCAAGAGTTGCAACAATATCCCAATACATATGATACAAATATATAAGTGACATTTATACAAGAACAAAAACAGGAACCCAACATCTAGAAAACTGATTAATTTCAATGGGAGGATACAAATTTTATACATAAGCACTCAAAACTCTTCAAGTGTTGAGGACAACCATTTTTTAAAGCAAAGGGGAATGTTAGGTCCCTATAATACTAGTGTATCCCCCTTAGTGTTATTGTTAGTGTAGCCCCTATTATTATTCTTGTTCCCATGGCTCCCCCATATTATTATTGTTGTGCCCCACAGAAGCTTACTATTGTTATTGTTGATCCCTTACATTATTATTTTTATGTAGGCTTTGATTATATTGTGACCCCTTAGACTCCTATATATACCAAGGAGGTCTTATAATTTTTATCATCCAAGAATTGTTCATTTATGTTATGTGAGGTTCCCCCCTCGAAGAGGTTATTTTTCAAGTCATCGATCTATATTTTCTTCTATTTTGTGAGTTGGCTGCATAACAGATAAACACAACCTTCAAAAGTATTTTTTCCTTTGTTTTGATAGTAGTTTGCTTATCAGGGTTTACTAGCCTAAGCATATACCTAATTGTTTTGGATCCATCATATGTCTTAGTTTTATGTTCAACAATCCATGGGTTAATTTTCTGAATTTCTTCATAAGACAGAGTGAACAAATCATGGAATTATCTGAATAAGCTGGTGTAGATTTCAATTTCTCGGGATTACAATATGCACATATCAAGATGTATTCCATGATACCTTGTTTCATAGCAATATTAATGTATATATGTTTTGTAATATTTTCCAAATTCACATCTATGAATAAATTGTGTAGCATGATGGGGAATTGGGACCACTCAATAGGGAAAAAGGATGTCAGAAGTTTGTTGTGATAATTCAATTTTTCCAACAAGGAAAAAATGATGAGAAATGATAAATTTTCTCCCAGTGATTATCATGAATTGACTTGACTTCCATAATAAACTCATAATTATGAAGTTTGATATTAAAAAATTCATAGGAATGTTTAGAATCAACAACCCATATGGGAATAGAGTAGTCATTGAATTCATTATCCTATGAGAGACTCAAATCATAGTTAGCATAATTCGATCAAATTTCTTAATGGGAAATATCTACAAGAGTAAGAGGAATGTTCTCACTTATGAGTCTATATACAAAGGAGATGGCACCACCCAAGGGTAAATGGACTTATAGTATCCACTAGTGATGGAAGAGCTCTTAATCATAGGAGCACCATAAGTATCAAGCTATGACATTTTGAGGAATATCAGGAAAAAATGGTATAGAAGAACCAATAATGGTTTCCTTAGTAATTATATGAAAAATAAATTTAATCAATAATAATGATCATGTATTCATGGGGAAATAAAAGAACAAAATGTCAAGACTCGAAAACCATCATGGTATAAAACTAATTACATCCAAGGAGAAAATTGTAGTTAGGAAATATTGACTACTTCAACATTGTAATAGACCTTTTGGCTACCCCCTCATGTAAATACTATTATGTATAATTATCATTGTGAATGATTATGAAAAATATAAAAATTGTTGGTTTGGGGAACGACACAAATTCATAAATATGAGGAGGAGAAGTTACTCGGGAAATTCCCAAACTTGGAATTTTGCATTTATTTTGCACCTATCTTATTGTTGAATTAATGGCAAGATGGTACATGTATTTCTAAATTGTGTATGGGATCTTGGGAAAGGATGAAGTCGACTTGCTCTCGTGGGACATGTTGGCATGTTCAATACACAACAAGAAAGGGCATAGGTGATGGGAATGTGAAGGAATATAGACATGACAAAAGGAATAAACACAAGAGATATGAGAGTAGTTTTGCAAATGAGAGGATACACTCAGAAAAAAGAAGTAGATACTAAGAAGAGAAAAGATAACATGCACATAACAGAGATTCACTCAACTGCAAAAAAATTAACTAGTGAAGTCTATTATACACGGAAGGAAAAGATTTAGTACAACTTAAGAAGAAATGCAGGAATTGTTTCAAGGGAAAGCGGTTGTGCACAACCAATGGAAAAAGAAACAAGTGGTTGCTTAGAAGGAGGAGCCATAGTGGTTTTAAAGAAATCTTGTTGGGTTTGCAATGGAACCACTATTTGATCTCTGGATTCCTATGTGATTTCATTGATTGGTTGGTGCACATTTCTTAAGCTCTTAATATATATCAAGGGTCGTCAAATGAAACAAATATTGTAGTTTATTTTTCCTACAGCTTTGTGAAGAGTTGAAATCCCTCCCTCGATTTCTAGTCATTCGAAAATTAAAAAGATATGTATTTATTCTTGAAAATTTTAGTAAGAATGTCTAATTTTATATATATTAATGGTCGATGAGTTAACTTGTTCCTCGATGGTGAATATGAGCTTCCTAAGCTATGTGGTTATAGCCATATCAATCTATTGCATGTTTCTTAATATGTCTATGATGGAGGGTTTGAGAACCATAAAAAAACTAACTTGTTACTTCATATGTCTTAGCACCTTATATATTCATAAGTTGGGTGGCTCACTATTAGAACCGTGTTTTTGGGTCATCTACTTGGTAGATCATATCGTGTGCTATGTGAATGGATTAGTCCAACCTCTAGATGAATTTTTAGATATATGTTTGTTCATAGTGAGTCTTTTCTTTACATGTCTTCATGACCATGATAAATTTATGGACATATATGCAATTGTTATCCTAATGGTTTACAATGATATTACATGAATATTAATAGTTGTTTAATATGCCTTAGTAAATAGTTATGATATGAGGTTTTTGTAATGTACCATCTTGCAAATAGCATGGTTCATTACCTTGTTAAAAGTTGCAGAATCGCTTTGAGAGGAGGAGGTAGTCAATTAGTGCATGGATGCTTGAGGCGACTCAATTGGTGTGATATAGTATGTGGTTGCTCAAGGGTGGAGCTACTTCTATGGCTATGTATGATTGATTGATGCATTTAACTAGATTGTTATGGTGTGTGAATTCATATGTTTTGGATTATATGATAATCAAGGATTTTGTTGTCCAAAGATCAATGAAGCTTGTCCTTAAAAGTTTGTATATGGAATGATAACAATTAGCATGGTTTTTTCTTGTATATGACTACTTATTTACTTTATTTTGTTATGGTACAGTAGTGAAATAACGCAAGGTACATCAAGGAATCTAATGCAAATGTTCAAATAATTTGATAGTAAGACCTAGTGTTTTTATAAGTGAAATTAGAACTTATTCTTATTCTTGAATTGGCTTTCTTGAATGCATGTTAGTAAGTGGATTTATACTTCTGTGAAAGTGTTTTATATATGTTTAGCAATGGGTTCAATAGTTTTTGGTATGAGGATGTCTTTTTGTGATTGTTGAGGTTTTGGGAAAAGCTAGTCTTCTAGGAGAACCATGGCCCAATCCCTAGAATGCTTGAAAATTTCTAATTTAAAAAAAGTTAGAAATATGCCTTTTATTTGGTCTTAGAAGGTAATCGCATAAGTGTTTCAAGTAGACTAGATATAGTGGAGAATCCAAATACATCCAAATATTCAGATATCGGGAATGCATCACAAAGGGGAAAGATTCAGAAAATTTATTGATATATGTTTCATCATGAGTTAAGGTCGAAGCCCATTCCAGGTTGGCCAAGCTCATATTTGGGTTAGATACAAAATATCCTAAATGGGAAGGTTTATTTGATATAAATATACATACACACACACATATAAGGGGTGGAATAAATCGAACAGGAGCCAAATGAAGTGAGCACACTTAGAATTCAAAAAATAATGAACGAAATCATGGGATTACTTCATCATGGCCTAATCACAACTGAGCTACTTAGTCTTAGAGTTTAGTGGTCGAAATAAGAATTAATATGGGTATTAGTGATTAATCATGCCTTGTGCCCATCATAAGACAATAACTCTTTGGAGGGTGGCGCTAGTAACAAAAAACACAAACATAGTTATTTCCCATATCAACATGGAAATAATTAGGGGATTTTGAGTTCTAAAATGGGCCTCCTAAGGAAAGTAATAAAATAATAGTTAAAATAATAAAATAAAACTTATGATTTTTTAAAGAAAAGGAAAGGAAACTACTTCATTTAGTTGTATTTTTAGCCTATCTCCTCATAGACTTACTCAAATGTCAAGTGTAGACACTTGCTCAATGTAAAATTCAATTTCACATCTAACGAGAACCCACTCTATATACATTCGAGTAGACCCAATTGAAAAAAATGGAAAAACATGAAGAAATCCTATTCAACACATTTTTTTCATGTCTTTTCAATTTTTTTTTTGATGTGGGTCTACTCGGAAGCATGCATAGTGGGTGCTTGTCAGATGTGGAGTTAATTTTTGCATCCAATGAGTGTTAACGCATTACATTTGTGTAAAACTATAATGAGATAAGCCAAAAATACAATAAAATTATTAGTTTTATTCTTTTCACTTGAAAATAATACCCCCTAGGGATAATATCATCATCTTCAATCCTATTGGTTCTTTCAAAGTTAATTTTATTAGTACTTTTTTTATGCCCATTTGTTACCTCGAAATTCCCCTAATGCATCATCTTGCTACACACATTTTAGGAAAGGGCCTCCCTCGCTCCTCAACATTCTGGCACGATGCTGCACTAACATGGAGGAATGATAGGGGCTGTGTGATAACACCATAATTTCATAGAATAATATTTTTTCGATTTGTGAAAAGAATCAGGATTTGATGGGACCCCAAGATTAAGTTGAGGTGGTAGGCCCCATGTAGGCCAAGTATGGACACATGAATTTCCACATGTAATTTTGGATGGTTTCAATTGATGAAGTGGAAAGCTTGTTGATGTGGCATGTTAACCGTGTGATAAAAGGTAGGTGGGAATGTCCCTTTTAGGTGGCCATGGGGACTGGATGCACATGAAACATGAAACCCCCAATGGATGACACATGGCTGAGTGAAGTCATCAGGACATTATTGTGATGTCAACAAGGTCGAAGAGTGAATTTTGGGGAAGTTAATAAGAGACATGATGGAAGTTGGCCCGTTAACTAATCTCACCCACACCTTCCATCTAGCACCATGATCTATCATGCCATTCCCTATTTGGGTGAGATTTTGTTGGTGTAGTGATATGGAAAATAGTGCATGAGGCATGACGACACTATGTGTGCCACCTGTAGGGCCTCGTGGGGGTCTTGATAATGTGCAAGGGAGTTTAAATGGTTGAAATTTAAGTGGCCATAACTTCTGATCTGGGCATGAGATCGAGAAAAAATTTTATCATTGAAAAGCTTTCAAGAAGCCCAATCCAACAACGGTATCGAAATTTGATTCTAAAAGCTTTTGAAATTGGGGATTTTTATAGCTCTATCTTCATAATTAGACCATGGAGGTTGGGTTAATTTAAGGTAACATCTCCCATTCAGCTTGGGAATTCTAGGGTGTTGTTACATAGCATTTTGTCATTGTCTCTGTACTCCCTATCCATGATCTTAGAGGACCTCTAAAATGAACTCGACATGCTTTCCCATCATGAAGAAACTCCTGGTATGTCCCTCTTCATGGGCAGAATAATTCCCCTTTACATAATTTCCCAAGAATCTTCCTTTTATACAAGTTTACAAGACCGACGCTACTGACAAGTTTCCTCCTCATGCCAATTTTCAGAGAATAAAAATAGCCCTATCGCCATATGGAGCGACTTGGCCCTTTTTCAGTCACGCCAATACTCTTTTGGCAATTTTTTGAAATATGGAGTCGAAGCTTCTAGCTGTGGAAGCTTCGTAACAGAAGTCTAGTAGATGGTTGGGCTGGATGGAGCTGAGGAAATCAATTTGCACTCCTTTCGCCCATGAGGATGGAACAAACTCAAGAGATAATACCATCTCCCATGATGAGGGAAACCATCTCCCATCCATCCAAGCTATATAAAACTCTCTTTTCCCAAGCTAAACTAGTTTTTGGAGTTTGAATGATCAGCAAGACATCTATAGATTATAGCTTTCTAATGTATGTTCCAGGGAGAATAGTGTGTTTTGGTTTGGTTTGAGACTAAATGGGAGAGGCCTTAAAACTTCCATTGTTGGGGCTATCCATGAGATGCTAGCAAAAGTGTGGGAACCCCAATACGCCATAGGAGACCAGCAATGTCAAGGCATTGGTTGTAAACTCTTTCTGATTTATATGAATACAACTATTGATTGATTTCCTACATGAAGTGTTATTTTAAATCTTTATGTCTTAATGTTCCTTAACCTATTAAGTAGGATAAATATAATATTGTATTCTATTGTGTTTGTTGTTGTTTGTTTGCTTGTTTCATGTATTTGAAGGAAGGAAACAAAAGATAGCTGGAGTAGGGAAGTAAGATCATGACCAAAAGGAATAGCATTCTAAGAGGTAGGCCCTCTTATTTGATTCTAGCTTAAGGATATTTTCCATATATTGTTTGTTTGTGGATAGACCCACTCTCTCGGGTTAGAGGAATTGTTTGAGTCCACACTAAGAATTTACCTACACCACAAATTGATGACTCTTCTAGAGAGACAATCCTTCTGTTTGATTGATTGCCATTTTATGGTTTTGTGTGAACTTTTCTAGTATCACCATTTCCCTTTAGTGTTCTCTTCTTTGCCTGGTTTACTGATCTGAGCCTGAAATTTACAGTGGCAAGTCTGGTTTTAGCCTTTGAAAACTTTTATTTTTTTCCTTGAATCCTTGGTTAAGGCGTTTATTTTTCTGATAGTCACGCCGATCAACATGATTTTATCGAAACAAATGACGCTGACCCCCTTCTGGAACTTGTTGTTACTTCGGAAGTCACACTGATTCCTATAGGTGAAGATTAGTGTTTACCCTAGATCATAGCCAATGTGTCTTGCCCTTCTTATTTCTATCTCTTGGCTTGTTTTGACTGTGTTCTCCCTGATTGGAAATCTCTTTTAGCTTGGTTTGTATGCTTGTTTGATTTTAACTTTCTTCACTTGGTTTATCAAGTCCTTAGATGGTTCATAAGCCCAGAGCATCTAGGTCATCATCCATTCACTTATTTGTGTGCTCAGCAAGTCAAGTAGATAGTCAAAGTTTCTCCTTGAATTTCATTTGATTAGTCCTTTTGTTGCTTTCATTTCCATTTAACAAGTTTGAAAAGTTTCGTTTGTTGTTTGAGCATCTCTTTTAGAGCATAGATCACATTTCTCATCTTGTTATTGGTTGGTTTTTAGCTTCATTGATTTGAAAGGAATTTTCTTTTGTGCTTTGAATCTGCTTGTGATTAATTGTATTGGAAATGTTTCATTGAAGTGGGAAGTGTTTTTGAAAGATTCATTCCATCATTTCATTGAAAAATACATAATTCTAGTTCACTGAATCAATATGTTACATTAATTAGCGTCATTGCAAACTAGGGTTGCATCGTCATTTTCATTGGAAAAGAAATGAATTCTACTTACTAGTGAAAGGACTACTTGAAGTGCGTTTGATAGGAAAGATAGGAATTGGAAAGAGTTTTTTCATCATTTTTTTTTCAAAAGCGAAATAGTGAAAAGGTCATTTTGCTTTCGACTGCTTGTTTTGTTGCATTTGAGTGTGTTTTCTACTCTGATTAGTGTATACAATTCATCGAATTGAAAGGGTCTTGTCTCATTTAGCTGCATATAGGTATTTTTTTAGTCATATCGATAAGGCCTGAAAATCGAGACACAATTTCAAGATAAACTCTAAAATGTATTTAATTAACCTAAGGCACATTTGAAACATAACAATCACATTCGTCTAGGCTAGAGATGTATTCTGACGTCTTTAAACCTAGAAGTTGTCGTTCACTTCAGCACTAGATAGCACTAGTACAGACTTATGCTCCCCGTACCGTCGCGTATATAAAGGGAGACCCCACTAGCTTGCAATCCTTTATCCATAGGAAGTCAAGTCTGTCGCCTTGTAAATGTGATACATTGAACACAGCATTCGGGGAGATTTCATGCCTGTACTCCTCAGTTCGTTGGGAGGTATTCTACATTTTGCGGCTACTTGGTAATCCTTTTGCCTAGATCATCTAAAGTAGTGATTTTGGTCTTTTTGACTATTTGAATTCAAAATATCATCAAGCACTTGTCCTTTCGAGCTCGTTAACCCCAAAGGTGACTAGAGTCATATTTCATCCTTTTCTCGACTCTCAAAATATGAAAAGGAAAATTTTTGCTTTAGTGTCTTAAAATTAACTACCCACAAAATATTCTTGGTTAAAGTTATATTCCTTAGTGATTCTTTAGGGTCGATTCCAATGGCAACATTTCCAGAGTCTGTCATTCATGAATTCCCTTCGGATGGGAATCCTGGTCATTTCCCTTCTTTTGGAAATGTTGGTGCTCCTTATATGGTAACTTTGTCCCTCCCTGGGTTAACCATTGGTTTACCAGTCTATTTATTTTTTACCTCGGTGGTCCCGAGTGTCCCAACTCCTGTGCAGCCATCTCCTTCATTTGAACCACATCACGTTGATTCTAAGGTTGATCTCTCACCTTCTTCCCCTATTTCTTCACCCTCCTCTTCTACTGTGCCTAGTGAAATTTTGAAATCTAGTAACCATGAGGCTAAGAAGAAGAAGAAGAAGAAGAAGAAGAAGAAGATGTCAGATAAGTGAGAGGCTAACCATGCGATTGTTACTCCAAATGCACCTCCTATAGAAAAACCCTATGAGCCTCCAAGGAAGGTCAGGTTCCCTTGCAAGATGTGTAAGGGTCAACATCTCCTCTGAGACTATCCTGGTATTCTCAAAGTCTTAGAAGTATGGTCTCAAAATCTGGATCACCCATCCCCATCGACCTCTCGAGATCATGTCAATGCTACACCATCGGCTAGTGATGGTAAGAAGAAGGGAAAGTTTAAATTCTCCTGTAGGTTATGTGAAGGAAAACATCTTCTTCACCTTTGTCCACTTATGGATAAAGCTTCCAAAGTTTTGGAAAACCTTACAACTCAACCCCAACTTCTTATTGCTTATCAGATGCTTTCTTCTAACCCTCTCCTACTTGGTAAAGAGATTAACTTGGATTCATCTCTTTCCCATCCTACTCTACTTGTGCATGACTCTCTTATGTCTTTTACCAACCAACGATTGGTCTAAAAGAGTGGAGACTTGGTTCTTCCTTCACTTGTTCACTCTGTTCCTAAAGAGAGTAGTGATGATCATACTGCTCCTACTCTTCTCATCTCCTTGGGTTCTCATGAATTGAAGAGTGATACTCCCATCCCAATTATTTAGGAGAGTCCTTCTCCTATTCCTATAGAGCATGGAAGAAATCATAGTTTTGTCATTTCTTTTGATTGGAGTAAATTGATTTCTTTCCACCTTCCATCTTATGTGCCTTTCCATATCAGAGTACAAGCCTATAATATGGTAGTACATGGCACTATATTAGATGAAGGTACATTAGTTAGCATCTTTTCTTCTATTACTTAGAAAGCTTTGGGTTCCCCACAGCTTGTGCCTATCACCTAGAATCTATTGGCTTTCAATGGAGGAACCAGCCAACCCTTAGGGATCCTTATGAAGTTCCCTATTACTTTGGGATGAAAGACCATCTATATAGACATGATGGTAGTCCAAGGTCCCTTATATTTCAATCTTCTCCTTGGACATGACTATGTTTATTTCATGGGAGCTCTTGTTTATTCACTTTTTTGTGTGGTTTGTTTTATGCACGAAGGGAGAATTGTGACTATTGATCAACTGTCATTCATTTGTCACCAGGCACCTCTTTTGCAAACATCATCCCCTATTGGCTCTTGTTTGCAAGCAATACCTTCCCTACCATAGGTCAATTATGTGGCTACCCATTTCGTCTCTACATCTGATGATGATCACACAGATGGTATTGTATATTATGTACTGGGGGCATTGGAACTTGATCTGTCTTTGGTACCAAATGACATGTATTCCTCCCAGCGTGTGATTATTTCGTCTAGTGAAGACCTCTTGAGAGCCATGTTCTCTTATGGGTCATGAACAAACATCGTGAGGATAGTTCCTCGTCTTGTGTCAACCTCATTAAAAAATGAAACAAGGAGTCATGAGGATGGTTCCTTGTCTTGTGACAGCCTCGTTAAAAAATGAAACAATTGTCTCGAGGACAGTGCTTTTACTGTGTCAACCTCATTAAAAAATGCAGCACCTCCCTTTTCGAAATCAATTCATTGATTAAGATCTCATAAAATCCTAGTCAAGTCTTTCCTAGATCTCAAAAGTGAACCTTCATTCCATTCACCTAGTTGAATTAAATGAAGCTTGGGGGGCATGTGCCTCGGATTGAATCATTATGCCAGGGGCATCCAAACTTATATCAAACATAGTTTTTTGTTTCAAGCTTGTCTAAGCATGAAACTAAATCCAAACAAAGTTCTCCTTGGTTCAAGCTTGTTTAAAAATGAACCCATGCCCGATTTACATCTTGTGATTTCTGTTTTAATCAATTGATTTTTGCTAGATGAGACTTGGTTGTTTTATTCCATCGTCACCATCTCTTTGGTTCACTTGGTTGTTTTTTTGCATTCCTAAGGAACTGCAGCAATGAGTGGTTTTATTAGCTAGCCTCTTGACCATTACGTGTTTTAAGTAGTTTCTCCATTGTCGGAACCAGCTGCTACCCTTTATACCACTCGTTCCTCCAGGACAGGTCACCTTTAAGCTCTCTTCTGACTCGTAAAAGAGGAAAAGATTACAGAGTATTTTTCCTTTTTTGACTCGTTAAAGAGAATAAAAATGGGGGTTCCTCTTTCAAGCTCTTTTCTAACTCTTAAAACACGAAAATATTATTGATCTCTTGTCATTTTGAGCTCGTTAAAGGCTGCGAAACATCATTCACCCAGTACACGTTTACCCCTTTTTCAAGATGGGATGAACTATTTATGAAAAAGGTACTTCTTGATTGAAATGATCAAGCAGTTCTCTTAAGTATCATTTTCTACCTATTCGGGTTCGAGAGATACAAATGTACGAAAAGGGACCATGTGGATTTTTCTTTTCCATGTCTTTTTCAAACTCTCTAAACATGAAAAAGATACTGAGTTACCCCTTTGTCAGACTTGTTAAAACATTAAACAACGTTGGATATGTCGCCATGACGAACTTGAGCTTCTCCTTCATAGGGATCATTAAACTTACTAGGTTAGATTCATTTGAAGGATGAATTTAGAGTGCAAGCACATGTTATCCCCTTCAAGCTTGCGATAAAAAATAATTGGGGACCTGCTAGAAATGGTGGGGGTAAATTGGAAATTCTATCAGTCGTGTCGGCAGCTCGCTCTTAAACATGACACTTTCTGCTTCGTGTTAGGTTTGGATATCCTCCTTTTTCTCAATTTACCTTCCTAGGTTGGGTCGTTCATTTTTTCCTTCCATTTGACCTCTGCCATGTCATCATGACCACCGATCCTATGGATCCAAAAGCTGCCAAACTACAAAGTTGTGTCATCAATATGTTCAAGAGTTAGTCCTTCTGTAGTTACACTTACTCCTGATTCTCTGTATCATCTCAAATAATTTTCATCCCTTTGTCTTGTGTCGATGATGTGGGATACATCATGGCCCTCCTTCGACACAGTCGCTTCCTATCGACTTCATCTCATTAACTAGGACCTTTCAGTACCTTAGATCTTGCATGCCCTAATGGCAAGTTCTTCTCACTCAATGGCAAGCTCACATCATTGGATTTCAATCAGGTGATTTCTCAAGTGTTCGACATCAATTGCTTTATTCACATTCCATGAACTTTGCTCATAGTACCTTGAGAACCATTGTCATTACTAATGGTTTCTCTCACGCTTGTTAATGGTTCACATCATTGATCAATAATCAAGAAAATTTCTAGCATGTTCAACTTCAACACATTCATTCACATGTTAGGATTTGTACTTTGATCAGGTCACTTGGAGCACAATATTTCTCTCACGCTTGTTAACAGTTCACATCATTGATCGGTAATCAAGAAAATCTCTAGCATGTTCAACTTCAACACATTCATTCACATGTTAGGATTTGTACTTTGATCAAGTCATTTGGAACACAAGACCCTAGGCTCAAATTACACTTGTCCAAGTTGCGAGGTGATGTGAGATGATCATGTTGATATACATGTCTCTTTCAGATTGATGGTTGCGACTATACCTTGGTTTTGTTATGATCCTTTCTATTGGATGGTTGTGCCCGTGCTTTGGATCCATTTATATGATCATTCTCTTGATCACTGCATCCATACCATAATTCTTGTATCTTTCGATAGAGTTTTCAGTGATGTATATGTATCTATGCTTGCTTGCAGGTTTTCTGACAATGGACTTTGATTCCCCGCTTCCACTTGTAAAGCAATTCACCCCTCACTCTAGTTCGGCCTTCACGCTTCACGGGGCATCTGTTACACAGAATTTTGTCATTGTCCCTGTACTCCCCATCCATGATCCTGGAGGACCTCTATAGTCAACCTAACATGCTTTCCCAGCATGAATAAACTCCCAGTGTTTCCCTCTCCATGAGCATAATAATTCCCCTTTGCACCATTTCCCAACAATCTTCCTTTTATCCCAATTTATAAGACCGACGCTATTGACTAGTTTCCTCTTTGTGTCGATTTGCAGAGATTGAAACTAGCCCTAGTGTTGTATGGAGTGACTGAGCCCTTTTTCAGTCATGTCGATCCTCTTTTGGCGAGTTTTTTAAATATAGAGTCAAAGCTTCTAGATCTAAAAGCTTTGTAATGGAAGTCTCATAGATGGTTGGGCTAGATGGAGCCGAGGAATTCAATTTG
This sequence comes from Pinus taeda, assembly GCA_000404065.3. Taxonomy (NCBI): domain Eukaryota; kingdom Viridiplantae; phylum Streptophyta; class Pinopsida; order Pinales; family Pinaceae; genus Pinus; species Pinus taeda. The sequence goes on along the minus strand of APFE030476397.1, from coordinate 139,186 downwards.
GGCTCCTTTCCCCTATTAGGATGGAACAAACTCAAGAGATAAGAACTTCTACCATGATAAGAGGAACCATCTCCCATCCATCCAAGCTATAAACACCTCTCCTTTCCCAAGCTAAACTAGTTTTTGGAGTGAGTTTGAATGATCAATAAGACACCTATAGCTTATAGGTTTCTAGTGTATGTTTTAGGGATAATAGTGTGTTTTGGTTTGGTTTGAGACTAAAGGGAAGAGGCCTTAAAACTTCCATTATTGGGGTTATCCATGAGATTCTAGTAGAAGTGTGGGAACCCGAATACATCGAAGGAGACCAGCAATGTCAAGGCATTGGTTGTAATCTCTTTCTGATTTATATGAATACAAGTATTGATTGATTTCCTACATGAAGTGTTATTTTACATGTTTATTGCTTAATATTCCTTGACCTATTAAGTAGGCCTAATACAATATTGTATGCTATCATGTTTGTTGTTGTTGTTTGTTTTCTTGTTTCAGGTATTCGAAGGAAGGAAACAAAAGATAGTTGGAGTAAGGAAGCATGATCATCACCAAGAGGAATAGTGTCCTAAGAGGTAGGCCCTCTTATTTCATTCTAGCTTAAGGAGATTTTCCATAGATTGTTTGTTTGTGGCTAAACCCTCTCTCTCGGGCTAGAGGAATTGTTTGTGTCCGCACTAAGAATTTACCTGCACCACAGGCATGGGAGGGAGTGTTATAGAGTGGTATTAGAGAATGGTTCAACACTTGGACTAGATGGGTCATTAAGGTGAAAATTGGAATTAGAGCTTAAGGTTTAATACTAGACCTAAGAAGGCTTACATGATAATGAATAAAGCTTTAATTGATAAGTTGTTTACCATGTTTATACTATTTGTTATAAATTTCACTATAGACTTTAAAAAATGCATATATCATGGTTGCTAATTGTTGTAAAATGTTCATTTTGATATTGTTGTTTGATATGAGTGTAAGCATGACTGATATGATCCTTTTAATTCTTTACTAACATGATTTTTGGACATGTGAGTAGTAATAATGAAGACATTTCAGATCTGCACTCTTAGTATTAGATGGCAAGGTAAAATGGTCAAATTCTTTATGTTGATATAACTAACAACAATGTGTGTTTGACAACATATATGAAGACACAATTATAGAAAGAAATAAAAGGATGGGTATCAATAAAGCTTTAAGTGATAAGTTGTTTATCATGTTTATACTATTTGTTATAAATTTCACTATAGACTTTAAAAAATGCATATATCATGGTTTCTAATTGTTGTAAAATGTTTAATGAATAAAGCTTTAATTGATAAGTTGTTTATCATGTTTATACTATTTGTTATAAATTTCACTATAGACTTTAAAAAATGCATATATCATGGTTGCTAACTGTTGTAAAATGTTCATTTTGATATTGTTGTTTGATATGAGTGTAAGCATGACTGGTATGATCCTTTTAATTATTTACTAACATGATTTTTGGACATGTGAGTAGTAATAACAAAGACATTTCGGATCTGCACTCTTAGTATTAGATGGCAAGGTAAAATGGTCAAATTCTTTATGCTGATATAACTAACAACAATGTGTGTTTGACAACATATATGAAGACACAATTATAGAAAGAAATAAAAGGATGGGTATCAATGAGTCACAATGTATTATGGACCAAGTCCAACATGGTAAAGAATGAGAGAGTTCCCCTGATAGAGTAGAAACCTTCTGGATCTTGAAAGATGAGTTGAAGAGGCACAAGGAAGAGAATGAAAGGCTCATTAGGAGGTAGAAGGAATAGGAAAGGATGAACACAATGTTACTACAATATTTATCATATGTGTAATGGTTTTTCCACATGAATCAACCTCTTAAGATATAGAGGAACACCATATTGACAAGGCTAGAAAGAGACCTTGTAAGGATGAAGAGAATAGAAAGCCAATGTTATGTTGACACTATGGAAATGAACACCTAAAGAATGACTTCCTTGGAAATGGACAAGAGAAGAAGAGGGGCCAATACAAGATCCATACATCGAAACCAACAACCTAAAATATATAAAGCGATGATGGAGTATTCACTGAATTTATTTTAAATAAAGAGAAAGTTCCTTCTTGAACTATTTAGAAGGGCACTCGAATTTTAACATTGATGAAAACCTTCGATTATGACTATTTTTTTTCATATGGTGGTGATGGATATATTGAACATCAAACCTAAAGGGACTAAGTCTATTGTGGGTTAATGAATGATGGGAATGTTTTTTATAGATCTTTGTTGTTATTGTTTGTTTCATATTTTATTCTTTTGTTTGTTGACTTTGAGCATGGCCATTCTACCTTATGTTGTTATTATGTATTGTTGTTGTGGTATTTTTCATTGTTCTTCATTTATTCTTTCTTATTTCTTTTTGTGGTTTGGTCTTGGTGGGTTGTTTGGTGTGGGGAAGGAAAGAAAAAGGATCTCTAAGGAAAAGTTGGATTAGAAAAAAAAAACAACCAACCAGAAGGACAAGACATTGGTTAAACATATGCACAAGATAAATGACAGTTAGGGGATAGAGGAAGATGATAAAATAGCATGGTGGACTTGGATGAGTCCACTTAAACAAATAGACAATCATGCAATGACCATGGAAATCACATAAAAGGGATTTTCTCCTAAACTTTAATGATGCATGGTCAATATATTTATATTCTATATTGTATGAATGTGTGTGACGAGAAGGTAAGATAAATGCAAAATGATGTTGTCTTTTCTCAAAGGTCATTAGTTGAGAACAATCATAATAGTATGAAAATTATTTAATCCTTGAAAATATTATGATTGTGTAAATGGTATGAAAATGAAATTTGTATTTACCATGTTTCAAGTAATAGAGTGAGGTTATTTAATTGATTCTATGCCATATGGAATACATATTGGGAAGGTGGGAAAGAATGACCTATTACTGATGATTATCATCATCATTATGTTATGTTTATGCTCTGAATATTTGTTGTGATTATGAAGCGAAATGATAAAGGCTGGAAATTGACAACACATGAACAACATGAATGAGGAGATGGTGGGTATGGATACAAATGAAGTGTTGAGCGTCATGACATCTGAAAGTTCTGGTGATGATATCCAAATAAATAAGGCAAGAAACAAGCCAATGTAAAAAGGAGTATGTTGAAGGGATTGGTTAAGAATCCCTTTAGCTGATTTTAAAAAATTTGTTGTTTCAAATTAATGAACAACTTGCATAAATACTAGGAATGGTATGGTTCAGACATGCAACCTTCATCACAAAATGTTGTTATAACCTTGACAATGCAAGCCTAGTGAAAGGGAGAACTAAATTACATATGAATTTAGAAATATGTATTTATCATTCTAAATTATTGGTCTACTGTAATAAATGCCTATCATGGTATGAAAGGCTTGAAATGAAGGTGATGAAAATGTACCATTTAGTGCTAATGTCATTTCAATTTATTTGAACTTAATGAAGGACTGGAATTATTACTAGTATAATAATAATCCTGAAATCACTCCAAGTTAGAGTAATTTTTTGTAGTAAAGAGTTGTTATAAATTTTTGTAATAATATAATAGATAGTGTTGGAATGGGTAGAGGATTAAATCCTCCATGACAGATACCACTTGCCAAGAGCCCAATAATATTACTAAAAGTTCATATTTATGAGATTAGGTTTCTAGATGAAACAAGGATTGGGGAATTAAAATTTCTAATCTAAAATTTTTTAGCACCTCTCATTGAAAAAATGTTGTGACATAAGTGAAATGATGGAGTTGGGAGCTAAGGAAGACGATTGTTGTGAAGGAAATGTGTCCTATGGCACTTTATTTATCTCATGGGAGCAATACATAACCAATACCTTTAGATACAAGACTCCATGAGTAGTGCATTAAAGCACGCCAAATGAGTGTTAGGTTATAGGAATCAATGCGCATGTCATTATAGCATGCCAGATGGATATCAGGCTATAACACACCATTGACTACCCCATACAAGAAAGTGTTGGAATAGGTAAATTTCCTGGACTAGTGATTTCCTAGCCCTGGATAGGTGAGTACCTAATGGGGGACCATCTAGGAAAGACTTTGGTCAGGTAGGCTACGTTGCATAGGGGTTTCTTGGACCCATAATGGTGAGTAGTTGGTGGGAAAACAAATATGCTCATGCCCACCAAGATGTGAGCATGAGGAAATTTTTTTCGAGCTATACAAAAAGACTGCATGAGGTAGTGTTACCACCACTAAGTGCTTTCCTTAGGGCTAAGAGCCACTCAGTGAGATGGCTTTAAATATGGAGCTAGCTAAATATTGCATGGAGCTATGGAGTGATATATCCACCACTGATTTCTTACCTTGGAAGTGAGAACCACTCAATGATTTGGGATTAAAGACGGAGCTAAATACTACATGTCTCTATGTATTATATGTATCACTGAGTGTGTGCTTTGGGGATGATAAACCACTTAGTTCTTGTGAGCCAAAATAAAAAAGAGAAAGCCATAAGGATAAATAGTAACAATCAATTTAAAGAAACTTTTGTTAAGGTTATGATTCAATTTATTATAATTTATGATTTTTAATTATGTTTTAATATAATTATGTTGTGATCTTAATTGATTTAAAATTTGAAGGTTAAGATCATCAATAAATCTACTGAAGAAAGTATGTTTTAAATTGGTTTAAAATTCTTATGATGAGTCTCATATGACTCATGTGCATGTGAAGTAGGTGGATCATTTAACTGTCTAATACAATTATACGAGGTTGAACACAGGAAAACAACATTAGCTTAATGATATAAGAGTGTGCAACAACATGATGGAGCTACATACTTCAAGAACCAAGCCATTCTGGTGACATTGGAACCATGTGCTATGCACAGATCACCATGAGATATGCCATGACTGATATGTTGTGTTATTTAAAAAAGGGAGAGGCATGCCTTGGATATGAAGACTCTTCCTTTACAAGGAAGTATTGCTAAATGATGGACCACCCGAGGAAGTAATGGTGTAGAGAAGGGGATGCCCAAAATTGGAAGGTGAGTGACTGTAAGGAAGAGGAAACTGATCACCAGGGGACTAATGAAACAAAGGGAATGTCAGAATTTTGAAAGTGAAATGGCTTTTATAGAATCATTTGTATACTTGATTGGGATCAATAATGCATTAAGTGTGTCATGGGAATAAATGAGTCGAATTTTTTCCCTAAGGGAGCATTAGGCACAGTGGAAATAGATTGTACTTTGGAATTGAGTAATCAATAGGCCAAGGTGCGATGAAAGAACATTGGACTAGGTGAAGCCACTCATAAGATAGTCAATCAAATGGGGTATCTCACCCCTTTTTTTTGTATAGGAAAATTTAAATGTAATGGTAAAGGGTTGTGTATATACATCTCATTGTTGAATTTGTGTTAGGGTTTAAAACACTACTGAGCTTTTTTTCAAGTGTAGAACCCTACCAAGTTTTGTGTTTCATGTCTAAAACACTAAGGATGGTGTTACCCTAAGGGGGTGGGGTCTATAATAGTCCTGTTGGTTTCCCCTCATGTAAATATTATTATATAAAATTATCATTGTTAATTACTATGAAAAAATATAAAAATTCTTGGACTAGGGAAGGACATGCATTCAATGTTGGGAGGAAGAGAGGTTTCTTAGGAAACTTCCAAACTAAAAATTCTACATTTTGTTTCCATTTGTCTTCCTATTGAATTAATGGCAAGCTCATGTAGACATTTAAAAATGGAGTGTAGGCTCCTGGGAAACGACGAGGTTGTTCTTGTCTGGTGGGACGTGTTGACATGGTCAACACGTAACAAGAAAGGGCACAAGGTATGGAAATTTGAAGGCATATGGAAATGATAAAACGCATACACATAGGAGGTATGAAATTAATTTTGATAAGGATAGCATAGATTTGGAACAAGTAGAAGATACCCAAAAGAGAATAGAGCACATCAATACAGGGGAGATTCACTTATATGTGAAAGAACTAGCTGACGAAGTCTTTTGTTACAACAAGAGAGAGATTTAAGAGAACCTAAGAAGATGTTCAAGAACTAGGTTAAGGCATGAAGGTCTTCATGACCGAAGGAAAAATAAATTAGTGGTTTCTTAGCAAGAGGAACCATTGTGGGTTTAAGAAAATAATCTTAGGTTTGTAAGTGGAACCATTATGTGATCTTTGGATTCATGTTTAGCTTTAGTTAGTAGTTGCCAGACATTTTCCTTGTCCACTTCACTTCCTAGGCTATCAATTTGGCTTGAAGGTGGTCAACTACAAGAAAGATTTTAATGCAGCTAGCCTATGGTTCCATGGAGAGTTAAAGTACCTCCCTCAATCACCAATCATTTCAACATTAATAAGACTAGTATTTACTCCTGGAATATTTAGGTAAGACTATCTGATTTGTTATATATTCATGGTTGAGAAACTACCTTGTGTATCCATGGTAAATATGATTTTCCTAAGCTGTGTCATTATATAGCATGGGGTGGCTTCCAAGGGCGAGGGCAAGGGTGAAGAGGGATGGGACCAGGATGAGGGCACGAATAGTTAATCTGCTACAACTGTGGAGGACCTAGGCACTACGCACGCGACTGTACGAATCCGACCAGAATAAGTTTCCCATACTGTGAAGAATTTAATCATGAAATGATAAACTATCCAACGTTGATAGTACAAAAGCATGAAAAAAAGAGTTTTGCAGCCCACTCCAACGTAAAACATCCAGATGATGAGATCTGAACCGCAGAAAGAGGACCCCAACATGAATATGATGCTCAGGATTGGCGCAACCATGGGGGAAGATGAGGAGAAGAAGCCTGAAGAAGACACCTAGGTACGTAAGGCTCCCACAAAGGAACTTGAATTTTATTTAAACTGCACAAAAGAAATGTTTATGCAAGCTAAAAAGAGCTTCGTGGAGGTCTCTACCTCAGGTAGCAGGGATCAACCAGGGATGGACCTAGATGTAGGTTTTAACCCCGTACAGAAATTACCTGCATACGAATTCTAAATCACAGGAAAAATAAAAATGCGAGAGCATAACACATAAAACACATATACACAGAGATTTCCCACTGGATCTCAAAACGAGACTACCAGCTTGGTTTTTCATTATATTCCTTTCAATGTTACAATACATATTTATACATGCTGAAGCATCCAATACCATGGACTGAAAACCATCGCGTCCAAAACCGTGGACCGAAAAAACCATAGGTAGGTTCGCCCAACCTAATATAGGGTCCAAAAAAAAAAATTTCTCGGGGCGCTGCCCCGAACCCCGTAGACGGGGCTACCCGCCCCCCTCAAACCCCCCAGACAAGGGGGGCTGCCGCCCCCCCGCTGTGAAATCGGCGCGTCGAAGGGGGGGCTCCACC
>APFE030476397.1:100150-129095 GCA_000404065.3 Pinus taeda | reverse complement strand
ATATATAGGGTTGGTCCCTACATTAAGTGTCATTTTAATTTGAAGATATAAGGGGTGCTAGGGCTTCTTTTCTACTTTTATGGGCAGTGGTCCAAAGGAAGGTGGGAGAGATAGGAGGTTGATTATATCTTAAAGAGTTTCGGTTTGGGAATTATGTGGAGTTTGGAGAGGTCAATCGATATTATCATGGAATATGCCCTCTCCTCTTGGTGGCATGTGGGCTAGTGAGTGTGTCAAGTATAGTGTATTGTTGGGATTGCTAAGAGGACATCAAATTAGAGGAAGGGAAGGCCTTGGAGTCCTATACATCTTGCATTTTCTAACTCTAGTTGTTGAGACCTTTGACAACATGTCAAGGGAGACAGGTAGATCGAGAAGAGGGTCGACATACTAAGAGGAGAAAGCTTGAAGAGGAAGCTCTAGGCTACATAATAGAGTGGCAGGATTCACAGCAAGGTTTAGGGAGAAAATCCCTAAACAAGTGCAAGAGTTATCTAGATCTGAAGGGGAAGCGTCCTCACAATGAACTTCTCTCTCTGATGCTAAGGTGGTAGTAGAATGGATAGGTTGGATTCCAGATACCGAGAATACATGTAGTTGAGCCAACTAGTACCTACAGGCTATAGATCTCTACTTGCAAATTAAATTCCTATGGGATACATATTGATGGATAATCAGGGGGTTAAAAAAGATCTTTTATAGACATTGAACCATATAAATGACCACATGAAACACTATGACTGTAGATTGGAAAAGATAGATCATGAGATGACAAGGATCAAGCAACACCTTGATATCCCTCCAATGGTAGCTAGAACCCCAAGTGATCCTATGGATCTTATTCCCGTCACAGGCTCAAACTTAGAAACACTCCCCTAACTTTGTGATGTATCAAGTTTATGATTTTTTTTGTAATAATTTATGTATGTGGCCATACAGGCAAATGCTCTAACATAGTTATGTTGTGTGTTAGTCCCTTTAGTTTTCAGTGGTCTCTTATAACTCTATGAAGGGTTTAGTTTTGTTTATGGTTCGAAATCCCTCAAAAGAAACTATAGTGAATAAGCCACTATAGTTACCACTAGTTTTTTTAGTTAATATATTTCACTTTACCAAAAAAATTACTAAAAAAACAAATAATGGAATTTAAAAAAAAGGGATTAAAAAATTTTCAAAAAAAAGAAAAAAATACACATTTAATAAGAGAAGAATAAGATATTTTATAAATAAATGATATGTTAAAAGGATCCTAATAAGGAAAAGTTGATTTTTTCAAAATGGAAGAGTAAATATCAGATTGATAAGTAAAAAATCTAAATAATTTTAAATGGAAGAGTGAATACTTGATAGATAAGTAAAAGAGTGGGCCTAATGGTTAAGAGCACGTGTTTCCTCCTAAGAGGTCACAGGGTCAAAACCAGAGGGGGGTAGAGTATGTATGCTTTCGTAGACTTAGCAGTGGTAGAGTATGTATGCTTTCGTAGACTTAGCAGTCAAATCACTACGGGGAGGTGGGTCCCTTGTCCCACAAACAAAGGGGGCTCATACACCAAATCACTGCGGGGAGGTGGGTCCCTTGTCCCACAAACAAAGGGGGCTCATACACCAAATCACTGCAGGGAGGTGGGTCCCTTGTCCCACAAACAAAGGGGGCTCATACACCAAATCACTGCAGGGAGGTGGGTCCCTTGTCCCACAAACAAGGGGGGCTCATACACCAATTTGGTGTCTGGCTTGGCTGTGACCTTAAAGTCCCTTGTCCCATAAACAAGTACCTCTGGAAGGAGGTGAGTACCTTGTCCTATAAACAAGCAAGTACCTCTGGAAGGAGGTGAGTACCTTGTCCTATAAACAAGCACCTCCCTTGTCCGATAAACAAAAAAGAATAAATATTATTAATATAAAAAAATCTAAATAAATAAATAATATGTAAACATATAAATAATAAAAAATCTTTAAAAAGGTAAAATCATTATTGGTCTCAACCATATTGGAATATTATTTAGCCATGTTTTTTTTGGTAATATCAATCCGTTCTCAATTCAACTTCCACTATAACTCTGAATACTCCATTCAACTTCCACAGTGAGTAATATGTAAAACATATAAATAAAATGGATCCTATTCTCGTCACAGGCTCAAACTTAGAAACATTCCCCTAACTTTGTGATGTATCAAGTTTATGATTTTTTTTGGGTAATAATTTATGTATGTGGCCGTATATGCAAATGCTCTAACATAGTTATGTTGTGTGTGAGTCACTTTAGTTTTCAGTTGTTTTTAATAACTCTATAAAGGGGTTTAGGTTTGTTCAATTATAGTGAATAGGTTACTATAGTTATTTTATTCTGGTATTAATGTAATCACTAGTTTTTTAGTTAGTTAATATATTTTATGGCTATTCACAAAAATGGATTTGTAGATATTATGGACATATTGATATAATCACATATGCTGATAAGCATATATTATGTGTAATTTTTTATCATATAATAAAAAATTATGATTTTTTAGGTGGAAAAAAAGTAATATATTTTACTTTACCAAACAATTATTAAAAAAAACAAATAATGGAATTTAAAAAAAAAAGATTGAAAATTTTTTAGAAATAAAAATGGAAAAAACGCACATATAATAAAAAATAAAAAATAAAATATTTTATAAATAAATAATATGTTAAAAAATCAAATATTTTATAAATAAATAATATGTTAAAAAATGTTGATTTTTTTTAAATGAAAGAGTAATACCCGATTGATAAGTAAAAAATCTAAAAATAATTTTTAAATGGAAGAGTAAATACCCGATAGATAAATAAAAAATCTAAATAAATGGATAATATGTAAAACATATAAATAAAATAAAATAAATAATAAAAAATCTAAAAAAATCATTATTAGTCTCAACCATATTGGAATATTATTTCGCCCATTGTTTTTTGGAATATTATTTCGCCCATTGTTTTTGTAATATCAATCAGTACTCAATTCAACTTCCACTCTAAGTAATATGTAAAACATATAAATAAAATAAAATAAATAATAAGAAAATAGAAAAATCATTATTGATTTTAACCAGATTGGAATATTAATTCGCCCCTTTTTTTAATATCAATCAGTACTCAACTCAACTCCCACATTTTATTCAATCGCTTCACTCAGAATATGGGAAAGTCCTTTTATATATATATATTTTCTGTAAACTCCCAGCAACAAAACCCCAACCCGCTTCCCACAAACTTATTTTATATATATATATGTATATATATTCTGGAATAAGTTACAGTAAACTCCCAGCAATAAACCCAGAAGTTTTCTTCCGCGTAACATTCATTTGATCGCAAACATAAACATTTCACGATAATTCTAATACTCTTCCAAGTTTGTACAAATATCAACATGCTAATTCAAGGAACCTGATTGAAATTCTTTACAGTAAATATAACCAATCCAATTAACAAATAAATGTTCTAGCAAATCCTGAAGAAGTTTCCATCAAAATTTTGGGATTAGTTACAGGTATCCTTCTTTCCAGCCACCCAGATCATCCTCCTCTTCGTCGCAAGGGCCGCCAAGCTCTTCTTCTGTCTGGTAACACAATACCAACAAACATATTTCTCAATTTTAAGATTTCGCTGTGACTCTGTCATCATGTCTATTTGATATGGTTACGCTTAAAATAAAACCAGAGCCAATAGTCAAAGGGATTTAGTTAAAATGGGCCAGTAATTTATCTTTTGGAAGAAAAACAAATAGTTATTAAAAAAATTGATGCAGTATATTTCTGAATTTGTTTTGATTGTAAATTTGAGAATATTTTGGGATTTGATAGTGTAAAGTATATTTCTGAATTTGTTTCGATTGTAAATTTGAGAATATTTTGGGATTATTTCGATTGTAAATTTGAGAATATTTTGAGATTTGATATTGTAAATTTTGAAAATATTTTGAAATTTGATAAAAAACATGTTAGGGTTCAAAAATTTAATTCTAAGGCCAAATAAAATTCCTGAAAACCTTTGGCCTTCCAAGGCAATCTTGGTTGTGATCAACTCGTAAAAAATACAAAACTACCAAAGGCAAATTATTAATGGAAGAAATTGAAAAGAGGACTGGATTGAGAATGTGACCTTGGGAATGAAGTTGAGGCCTACTTTGATCTGCCCACAGTAAGTATAATCAGCCAGAACCACGTTGTAAGCAATAGGGGGCAGGCTCCCTGCCTCAAATACTCCATCCAATGGAATACTTCACACCAATAAAGACAAATTATTTCAGAATTGCAAGCCAATTACTCTCACAAGAAGCTTCAATATTGTACTTTCAGTCCAGCCGTGGGCTTTATTCATTCTGAACTTTTATTCCTCTTACCTTGCTTCTCCAACAAAGTCATCGGCGGAGAAAGTATCCTTGTCCATTATTCTGATGACGAGATCAGAAACCCCTTCCGATACATTAAACACGAATTTCTCGTTCCACTCAGGACTCCTGCCTGCATCTGTAACAATTTCTCAGTATTAAAGAAAAAGCGATATAAGGGAATTCAGGGTTTATAACCAAATCCTTTAAAGCAAAAAGCCAGAAACAGAATTGTATAACTGAAAGAGCGAAACAGAATTATGTGACTGACTGGATGCTACGCTGCTCTTTTGTTGCTGAGTTCTGCATTTTATGAGGCAGTAAGGGTCCATTTGACCTGCAGCCACGATGAATGTATCAGCCAAATCGGAGACGCAGATTAATGCACAATAATTGAAATTCAATTAGAAAGATAACGATTGGATCCAGATCCAGCTGAATAGCATAATTATTTTAACACAAGGAAGGGAAGATCTAGGGTTAGCTCAATGTAAATGTTTTCGAGTATTTGATCTAGAAACTGTCCAATTTAATCCTGTGAGGTGGACAACGCTACAGAGTCTGGTTTACTGAGATGCCATACACAAATATAAGAAGAAGGATCCATTAATTCTCAACAAAATTTCTCTGAAAGAAACTTCCACGGTAGTTTTCTAGTTTAAAGAAAAAGAAAAGCCGAGAATATTACAGAGAAAATCAGTGTTCTCCAGCCCCTGGGCGCTGACCAGCAGTACCTCCAATGTTCCCTTCGGCATATTTCGATCTTCTGATTTGGGGGCGCGCACAATTTCAAGTACTTCTATCGATCCACTGAGCGCAAAGAACGGGTTCACAAAAACAGCACCGGGAGGATTTACAGGTGCAGATTAGGGAAGAGACGGACTTTCACCTAAATCCCCTCCAGCCGCGTTGCGCAATTGCTCTGACCCGTTCTGTCATTAAAATGATACCGCGGTTTTTCGTCCACTTACCCTTCCATATGAAAAAGAATTTCATACTTTTTTTTATATGACGTGTAAAGCATTCATTACATTGTTTGAAAATTCAGTGTCATGAAACTTATATATTACGATATCATCGCCGTCAGTCAACGACTGATCAGGGGAGACCGGTGGAGAACGTTCCTAGCAATGTGTTGGTAAGGCATTTTTACTAAAAAGTTTTTTAAATCAAAATAAAAGTAATCTAAACCTTTCGCAAAAAACACTCAAACAAGTTTTTAAAGGAAAAGTCATTGATGATTTTACTTTATATAGTCTCACATTCACACCTCTCACTTGGGCATCTGATTTTTATGTGAAAGAATTGTTGAAAGTAAAACAAAGGTTGGAGGTTTTAGAAGCTAAAGAGAAGGGAAGAGATCATAAAATTCATATAATAGCGATTGAGAACAAGGCGTTAACAGAAAGCAATAAAATTTTAAAAGAACAAGTGGCATTGTTATAGGAAGCTCTCCTCATAGGGAAGATAGAATGGCAATGCATGAAGGCGGATGTGCAAAACATAAAGAAATCTGTAGTGGAAAGTACAGAGGTGTTGAATGTGAAATCATCTAAGGATAAAGGGAAAATGATTGCCCAAATAAACAACCATGAAGAGAACGCAAGAGAAGAAACGAAAGGAGATACCACTAAAGTTTCCAAAACTTTGCTCAAGTTATTAGCAATTCTGCTAATAAGGAATGAGAAACAAATATTCAAGTTGACAACATGCAAGATAGTGAAGGCAAGGAAAGACAAAATAGGGCAACGAACATAATTATTAAAGGAGTGAAAGACTATGGGAAAAATGAATGTACTCTTGACCTTGCAAGAGACTTCTTGAAAGACAAGTTGCTATAGCAAGGACAAATATGCCAAGCATGGAGGGTGGGTAACTTTAACGGGGAGAGAGCTAGGCCCATAAAAGTCATTATGCCTAGCTTGCGTGATAAATATATTATTCTAAGCAAGAAACATCTCTTGAGGGTTTCTCGTTTTTTCCTAAAAGAAAATTTAACTGTAAAACAACAGGAGGAAAGAAGGGAGGAAATTTTAAAGGTTAGGGCAGCAAGAGATGAAGGAAAGAGAGCATGGATTTATAAAGGCAAAGCTGTGATAACACAATTTGGACCTCCTTCCAGAACATAGCAACAAGATGGTAATAAAGAAGAGGCAACAAACTCTTCAACAGGAAATCAAAAAGCAAGGTCGGTATGGGAAAACAGGGACAAAGACTCAAATGTAAGTCTTGCATGTCAAAATAAATAGCAATAAAGTCATACCCAAGTTTCCTTAAGATTAATTTGTTGGAATTGCAAAGGTTACCCATGGAGACGAGGACCTAGATTAGGGCCTATTGTGGAAAATAGAGACATAATTTGCTTCATAGAAACACATGAGCATGAAGGATGCAAGACACCTTTGTTTGAAGGATACTGGAAGATGGCAATGTGGAACAAGGCAGCAGGGAATGGCAAAGGGCACGGGGGTATCATGGTTTTAGCAAGGGAGAACGAAGGTCATCTTATTCAGTTAGAAAAAGAAGATTCAAATAAGCAATTCGTTTGGTTTAAAATATCATAAAATGGAAACCACATTAGAATTGCAGCACACTATTTTGCACCACAAGTTTCAAAAATCTACAAAGGTAAAGGGTTTGACCACAAAGATCCATTTACAGCTTTAAAAGCGGATATTACAACATATTCCCAGCTAGGTGAAGTCCTTATAGTGGGTGATTTCAATGATAAGAGTGCAAGTAAGCAAGCTAGCATTCTTTGTTGTAAAGACGATTGTAACCCTATTTGGCTTACAGAAGAATGTAATCATCATTGGGAAAGAATTTCATAGGACAAGGGTTGTAATCTCTTTGGTGAACAATTGCTTACTCTATGTGGGGCCTTTGATTTAGTCATTTGTAATGGCTTGACTAGATGGGCAAAGTCTGGTAATTTCACTTGCAATACTTACAATGGAGCAAGTGTGGTAGATTATGTAATTTGCTCGCATGGTTTGTGTGAGAAAATGGAAGAAGTTTTGGTTGGAGATCAGCTGTGGGATTTGAAATCAGATCACAAGCCAATTTATTTATGTTTCTCTTGGATTGAAAAAAACAATTAGAGTCAAAAATTCAGCATATCCAACAAAATCTCCCACGGGGCAGAACTCTTTTGACCCCAGAAAATTGTACTACCTTCAAAATGACGCTAGAGAGGCTCTTTGAGAAGGAGAAAATTACAATTCATAGCGTTCATAGTCATGAATTAACACATTTAATTCAATGCACACTTGCAAAGTGCAAAAGAACAAAAATTAAGAAGTCTGAAACAAATTGTTTTCTAGTTAATGTTTGGTTTGACGAGGAATGAAAAAAGGCAAGGAGAATATGGAAATAGTCAAACAAGGATAACATAAAGCTCAAATCGTGCAAGCAGTTATTAAGCAAGAAAAAGGCTGATTTCATGGTTTCAAGGAGGGAAGAACTAATTTTCCTTGGGAAAAATAATCCCAAATTATTTTGGAAGGAGCTCCAATCGAAAAAGATACAAATTGGAAATAATATTACATCTTCTAAATGGTTTGACTACGCAAGACAACTCTATGAGCAGGTTCTCAAGGTTGACCCTTCCCCCTTGGTCAACACTAATACTGAACTCTTCACGATACAAGAGGTAGAGATGGGTATCAAGAAGTTGGGTGTTGGAAAAGCAAAATACTTAGCTGAACTCCAAGCAGAATATATAAAGTGGGGCTCAAAGATTCTTGCACCTCACATTACTAAAATCTTCAACAACATCATACAACAAGGGCTCCCCACAGATTGATCGACTAGTCTGGCAATACCACTTTTCAAGAGTGGTGACGTAATAATCCCTCCAATTATAGGACCATCATTATAAACCCTTTGTTTGCAAAGCTATTTGGAAGCATGCTAGAAAACAAAATTAGCAAGTGGGCAAAAGAAAGAGATAAGCATGCTAAAGGGCAAGCAGGTTTTAGACCTAAACATTCCACAGTTGATCATTGCATAACTTTAAGGCACATCATTGAAAAAGTTTGAGAGAAAAAGGAAGAAGTCTTTTGTTGCTTTGTTGATTTCAAAAAAGCGTTTGACTCGGTTCCTAGGGATACTTTGGCAGAGAATGGAGGAACTTGGTGTTCCTAAACATTTGAGAGCAGTTGTGCATAGGCTGAATGAAGATGTGAAAGTCAAAATTAGAACTTCAGCAGACATTTCTGAAAGTTTTAGAAGCGATATCGGGGTCAAGCAAGGTTTCTCATTGTCTCCTACCCTTTTTGGTTTATATATCGACAAGCTTGAGGAGTGGTTAAATTCGCAAGGGGGTGATGGTATCTATTTGTGCAAGTTTGTTATAAGGCTTCCTTTGTATGTAGATGACCTTATTCTAATTGCTAAATCGACTCTTGGTTTGCAAGAGCACTTACTATCCCTTGAGCATTTTTGTAGAAGTGTGGGGATGCAAGTCAATATAGCAAAACAAAAGTAGTGGTCTTATCTAAGAAAAGAAAACATAACCATCATAAGTTCTACTTTGAAGGTAACATTCTGGAAGAAATTGCGGATTACAAATACCTCGGGATTTGCTTCAACAAAAATCTAAGCTGGAATGGTTGTGGAAAGAAAAGAACTTTGGGGGGTTGGAAAGAATTTTATGCTTTTCAAAATAGGTGTAGAGAGGCAAAGTTATGGGACTGGAAGACCACTCAAACTCTTTTTGGGCTTCTAGTGATTCCAGTGATTCTCGATGGTTGTGAACTGTGGGCTAGCAGTATCTCCGACATGCAGTGGAGACAAATTGAGAAAATTCAAAAGCGTTTGATTACAAACAAATTTAAGATTAAAAGTGCAGTTCCTTATGTTACCTTGTTAAGTGAAACAGGGACTGCTCCTATTGAAGCAATTGATATGGTGCGAGTCATAAGGTATTTAAAAAAAATTGAGCAAATGGAAGAGGGTAGATGGCCTAAGGTTGTCTTTAATGACAGATTGTGCAAGAGCAAAAAAACTTGGATGCAACAAAATAACAAATGGTTTAGTAAATTGGGTATTTGTTTGAACACGTGTCCCATAAACAACAAAGAGATAAAAGCTTTTGTTATGGAAAAGTTCCACAAATGTACTTGGAATAAGAAGCTAGGAAAAAAAAAATTACTATATTGAAGTGTTTAATCCCACTCATAATCGTCAACCAAAAGCATATATAGAGGCCAATATCTCTTGGAGAGCCAAAATCCTTATTGCTCAGTTAAGGGCTAATTCTCATCAACTCCGTTGTGAAACAGAGCGCTGGAAAAAGCCAAAGGAAGTGTGGGAGGAAAGGGTATGCATTTTTTGTTCTTCCGGAAAAGTGGAAATAGAAAAACATTTCATTTTAGAATGTGAGGCCTTCAAAGACAACAGGGAAAGTTATGCAGATATGTTGGCAGCTAGCTCTTGGGATAATCTATTTAGCGAGGGGTTTGTCGAGAAGCTGGGGGCATTTATTGTGAAGCTTCATAGAAAAAGGGCCGAATACATCAAGCAAATGAAGAAGCAATCTGTCCCATAGGCTATCTTTAGCCTTGTGGACGTTAAAATAATTTCTTTCTTTCTTTCTATTATATAAGTTTAACGAGTTGTATTTACTGAGATTTTTTGGAAGTTCTTTTTGGTGATTTTTATGAAAAGTTTTTTTACTTTTCATGATATAGATCATATAAGTTTAAAGAGTTGTTTTTAGTGAGATTTTTTGGAAGTTTTTCCGGTTTAATTGATTTAATTTCTCTAAAATCTGGCAGGAATTTATTGAAATTTATTGAAATCACAAGTTTGATGGGTAACCTCTGCACAATAGAAGTGCCCTAGAGTTTTTTCAAGATGTTGAATCTATATATACAGTGAAAACACTAGTTTAAATAACACAAATAAAGATATCACCTCAAATTTTTCCTCCGAATTTTAGCACAAAAAGTTCGGAAAATCACACTATAAAACAACTCCAAAACTTAAATTCAATATTTTTAATATAATGATTTTTTTTTTTATTATAAATATATTTTATTTAAAAAAAATCATTTAAATGTTTTATATTGATATTAATATTTTGTTTGCAATTAAATTTTTTAAGAATTAGATGTTAATTTTATAAAAAATTACTCAATCCTTTTTTCTTAGTAAATTATAAAAATTCCTCTACTAATAATATTAATATTTGTATTTAGAGAAAAATCAAAATTTATAAAAAATCCTCTTAATAATAATATTTAACATTTGTATTTAAGAGAAATATCAAAATGATAATGTCATTATGTCATGATAAATTGAAATTTTGTAAATATAAATACTCATTTCCACATGCGTCGAGCTGAAAAAGAGAAAATATTTTATAATTTGAACATTAAAACATGGAAAAAGTTTCATAATAAGTTTCATAATAAAAGTTGAAAAAAAGTATCAAATTAACTTTCACCATCAAAAGATTTATGAAATGATACCCACCCTATAGCACAAGGCATTTTTTCAAATAAAAATTCTGGCTATTGATGTCATTACGGAGAACTTGGAGAAAGATGACTTTTCAAATAAAAGGCCCCACAACTGATATCCACTATTAATGGCATTGGCATTACCCAAAAGGGTACAGAGGACTTTTTCAAATTCAAGGCCCCACAACTCCTAGTATCCATTATTAATGACATTAGACAACCTGGCAACAACTCCGTAAAGTTGGGGGACAGATTAATATTGTTAGAATAAGTCACAACTCGTAAAATGTAAAATTTATTTCAATTCCATTTTTGGTAGCTTATATGATAGTGTTGATTTATGAAATTAGTGGTAATTTGTGTAATGAGTAAAGTTGGTATATGTAATAATATTTTGAAAATAAAGATATCTATGGTATGATAAGTAATTGTATATCGAATATTATATAATTAAATAAGGAGATAGTTAGAAATGAAGGTGAGGGTTTGTTTATATATTTAAGTGATATTTATTTACCAAAAATCATGTTATTAGGGATATACTTCTTTATTAACTAATTACTAGTTAATTAATCATTATATATATATATATATATATATTATATATATATAACATTATCTTCATTTTCAAAAATTTTTGTCTTCAAAGCTTGCTGCTAAAATACTTGATCTCTTTTCTCGTTTCGAATATCTTCTTGTCTCAGAACTTTCATCTTTGTTGATACAAGAAGATATGATCTTTTGAGTGATAAACAAAATTGTCGGACCGAGAGTGGATCTAACCATCCTAGATCAATCTTTTGTGAAATCTTCCAATAACTGAAAATTTGTAATGAATTGTTATCATAGGATTAGATTATGCAAACTTTAGTATTCCTTGGAACATAGATCTGTTGTTTTCGTTTTGAATGGTTCAAATATGTAGACTTACTTAGTTGTATGCTCTTGTGATTCGAATGTTGATAAGAAATTCTTGTGGTTTGATCTCAGCCTAATCTGTTTGTGGTGTTTTCTTGTTTTATTAGGGGTATCTGTTTCCTTTCAGTTCATAAATTGTTTTATTAATTACGAGACCTTCACTTGAATTTTTTGTTATTTGGACTGCAACTTTTGAGTACTTATTCACTTCAACTGGTTTATCCTCTTCTTGAGTTATGATATTGATTGTATCGGTATTTGTTCCTTTATCTTCGACTTGAATTGTTACGACTTTAGATTTTAGTACTTCTTCTTGAGTAAGTCGTTCTACCTTGTCATTTAGTAACTTCTTGTCACTTTTAAGCTTATTTATTGTGTAAGAAGGTTTTGATTATGATTCCTTAGACGTGAAAGTTCGTCGTTTTCTGAATTGTTGACTTTGTCCTTAGTATCCTTCTCTTTGTCTTTTAATTTGTTCTAATAATTTTTTATTAAGGTTCTTTAAATGAAAATTTTATTCTTTCTGTTTTGATAGATTGTCGTTGAGTTTCTTCTCAAAACTTTCCTTTTTCTCGTTCTAATTTGTGCTTTTTAGATTTACAATTTCTTCAGTTTTATTAGATATGGCTTCCTCACACTCCTTCTGCTTCTCTGATTGAATGTCTTGGAACATCAATTTCGAAATCTCCTTAAAGTCTTGTGTTGAGCATGTTATCAATTTTGACTTCATGGTCATGTCCTGGAAGGGAAACATAAAAAAAAATCTCTCTATGTTTAGCATGAATGTACCTAATTCTTTAAACCAAGGTAGACAACAAATTATGTCAACCTCTTTGTTATACATAGATATCACGTTGAATTGAGTTATGTATTCATAATGATCAACTCTCACATGTAAATCATTAATTTCATACTCTTTCTCACAAAAAATATATTTTCTTTCACCTATATTTCTCTTTAAAATTGATAGCTCATTCACCAAATTAATATTGATGTAATTTTTCTCATTGCTCGTGCTAATAACAATATTAACCTCAAATGTCACATGTAAATAATTAATTTCATACTCTCTCACCAAAAATATATTTTCTTTCACCTATATTTCACTCTAAAATTAATAGTTGATTCACCAAATTAATATTGATGTAATTTTTCTCGTTGTTTGTGCTAATAACAATATTATATAACTGAAAGGGCCAAACACAATTATGTAACTGACTGGATGCTACACTACTCTTTTGTTGCCAAGTTCAACATTTTACGAGGGACTAAGGGTCCATTTGACCTGCAGTCACAATGAATTTAACAACCAAATCGGGGATGCAAATTAATGCACAATAATTCAAATTCAATAAGAAATATAATGATTGGATCTAGATCTGGAATAATAGAATAATTATTTTAACATAAGGGAGGGAAGATCTAGGGTTAGCTCAATGTAAATGTTTTTGAGTATTTGACGTAGAAACTATCCAATTTAATTCTATGAGGTGGACTAGGCTTCACAGTTCGATTTACCAAGATGCCATACACAAAATAAGAAGAAGCATCCATGGATTCTCAACAAAATTTCTCTGAAAAATAAAATAAAAAAAAAATAAAATAAAAATAATAAAAATAAAATAAAATAAAAATAAATAAATAAATAAATAAAAAATAAAAAATAAATAATATTTCACAATATTTTTCTAATTTAAAGAAAAAGAAAAGTCGAGAATATTACAGAGAAAATTAATGTTCTTCAACCCCTGGGCGTTAACAAGCAATACCTCCAATGTTCCCTTCGAGATATTTTGATCTTCTAATTTGGAGGGGCACACTATTTCAATTCCTTCTATCGATTCACTGAGCCCAAAGAAGGGGATCAAAAAAACAACACCAGGGGGATTTACAGGTGCAGATTAGGGAAGGGACGAAATTTCACCTAAATCCTCTGTAGTCGCGTTGCACAATTGTGTTGACACGTTCTGTCATTAAAATGATACCTTGATTTTTTATCCACCTAGCTTTCCATATGAAAAAGAAGTTCGTATTTTTTTTTTTTTATCTTGCTTGTAAAGCATTCATTAAATGGTTTGAAAATTCAATGTAATAAAATTTATATATTAACTAAATTCATGCTTATGTGATCTATATCTTATGTGTTAATAAATATTTCATATATAATCACATTAGAGAAAGTTTTTCCGATGTATTTCAAACCATCTAGTTTGGTTCATTGTTAGAACAAGATGGAGAAATAGATCATGGCATTAGATTAAATGAGTAGGGTATGTTGGCTCAATTTGGGCTAACCTAGGTTCAATCCGTACTACAGAATAACAAAACCCTTGATCATTGGCCCTTTTGGCAACAACCTGCAAGCAGATCGCAGTCTCACCTGAAGTGACTATGGGAGGATGCAGAACTAGGTTTCTGCAGCCTTGAGGGAATAGGAGATGTGGTATTATTATGTTATTTTATTCTTAGCATTTATAAATCACTTTGCTGCATTAGATTAATCACTTAAACATGCCATATAAAACCATAAAATATCACTGTTCTAAAGTAAAATGCAACTCTAATAACTGCTAATCTACAACATATAATAAGCAAATATACACATAAAACACTAAATTAATGTGGTTCACCCCAGTGTAGGGCTACGTCCATAAGAACTGTGCTTAATATAATGAATCTTTGAACAACAACTAGTTCTTGGCCTATGCACTAAGTTGCAGGTTGCTTGTGCACTGAGCTGCAGACTCTTCTACAGGCTTTTGCGCACTTAATTGCAAAGCCTCTTCTTTGCTACCAAATTACAGATCACAATAATTCACCCATAACATTAATACAGATAAAAATTGATTGATTCTTTTTTTTTTTTCTTATTATTTTACCCTATATATACTATTACATTATAGGGTTACATCATCAAAAGACCATGGTCCAAATACCATGGACTCCCTAAAACAAGCAACTATGGCCCCAAAAACATTGATCCCTTACAAAATCACACACTTTTACAAAAGGGGTGGGGAGGAGGAGGGCAAGCGGCTTCGATCCACCCCGAAGCCCTTACGACACCGCGTAGTATATTTAATTCCTCAAAATGCGCTTCGTTGCTCCACCGTGCGCTCCACCGCACAAAATGCGGAGTCTTTGCCAAAATCTAGGGCAAGTTGGGTTGTGCCCAATAGGCCCCCAACGCTCACATGTGACTCATCTCGAGTCACTCAACCGATTAGCCTATGATATTTACTGCAATATTGTTATAGGCATTGTTAAACTACTACATAATGTTTGTGGCTTTCTTCTCTTCGTTGCACACTTCCTCCAGTAGTGCTTCTGTCATCGGTCTCATAGCCTTTTGCGTCACTACCACCTCTCTCTATCGAAGCTCTTGAAGCTTCTCATCCACTGCTTGGGATATTTAGAGAGCCTCATCCTACCATGGTTGAGTTCTCTCTGTTAGAGTCTGCTCTTCCTTCCTCAGCTCCTTTGTCTTCTTCTAGAGGGCATTTCCCTCATTGACCTTTGAGAGCTACTGTGAGATTGGTAAGGTTCTCATAGTTGCTCAAATCTCCTCCAGTTGTTGTTGTTTCTACTAAATGTCCTCATGTAATTTTTGTGCATTTGGATCTTCCTACAATGAAATCCAAATCTGTAAGCTCTCATCCAATAGCTTCCCACAATCTGCCACTATTGCGGAGATGCCATCCATTGCAGCCTTCAGGTTAACCTCCCTCTACTTTCTCATTTCCTTTAGTGTGGCTAGTTGTAGCTTCATTTGTAGCTTGTTGATCTTCATCTCATATGTAAATTGCACATCCGTAATCTTATCCTTGTATCCTTTTACTACAAGGTCGAACTTCACAACCTTGTCCTCCATTGGTTCCTCTTCTTGCACATCAATGTATGGAACCTCACGGCATGTTTCTTTGATCACCTCCTTCAGCTTTTGCTGCTGCTATAATGTCTGATCCCTCTCCTAGATCGCCTGATCAAGCTTTTTCTTTAGTGAAGCTTGTGCTCTCTACCTGAATGTTTAATTGCAAAGTGAGTTGTTCGCGTTGCTTCAACTCATCTATGATCTCTAAATGCATCTTGTGTAATCTTTGAAGTGGCACTGCGATGATGTTCATGTTCACGTACCTCCACTCTTTGGCCTATTATTGTACCTCAATGGAGTCAAACTGCATGGCTCTATCAGGTATCAATGTTATCTGTGCTCCAAGCGTAAGCTCTACTAGCCTTTCCTCTCCAAGCTTCTCCTCTGCTTGCATTAGTTGTCTAACTATCTATGCCAATGTCTTCAGTTCTGGAATGCGCTCTGCAACACCTGTTAGAAGCGCGACGTAGTGATCCTCTAGCTTGTTCCATGATTTTGTCGTTGCTTGTTGAATTCTCTCCCCAATCTATTCAAAATCCCCATTAGTGAGGACCAATGGTGTTATGTCCTTTGTCTTGTCTAGCTTCTACTTATTTTGGCTTCTTGTGCTAGCTTTAGCGTGTGCCTTCCTCTTCTCTATGACAATTAGGTTTGTCTTTGTCTTTTAGGACTCTCTGTTATTCTCATCACCTCCAGGAGGATCTTGCTGACCCTCATTGTATTTCTCCTCTTGTTCTAACTCTTTCTCATCCTTATCCTTCCCGCTTGCTTCCCTGGTCTGCATCATGTCCTCCTCTGTCAGAGTATCTTCCGTCTGTGTCTCTAGCGCAGGGATCCACTCCACGGACCACTATTGTATCTATGCTAGGAGATCGTCTTTTGTCACTAAATATGGCAACGAATGCCATGTCTTGCTTGTGTCCCTGTGACCCTATATGTAAATTTTGTGGAAGTCAGCTTTAAACTTCACAATAGAGTTATACTGCTCATATAGTGTTGGTGAAAGGTGAGAGTGTTGGTTCACCAACATGTGTAAGTCCATATGGTATAAAACAAAAAACATTCTTGTATCCCGTGCTTGCGTCGGTTCAGTGGTATAGCACAACAAGGCTTATTGCGTGGCCTCACAAACATCTGAGGGTATCGGAAGGAATTGCGAATCTTTCGTCTCTCTCCATGCAAGCATCAAAATTATCAGAATTAACCATGCGTAGTGAAACACCATACCTTTCTCCTGAGCCTCGCATTGGTCATCCAGAAACTCTTGGCATATATATGTGGCCCAGTTGTATTGAACCCCATTAGCGCATTGCACAGCTAATGAAACCACCAGTGCAGGGACTTCATTAGCCCGACACTTCCTCTTGATTTTTCCACCCAATATATGTGTTGTGAAGAAAACTCTTTGGTTATTGATCGAGGTGATATCATTACCTCATTTCCCTTTCGTTAGTCCAAACTTCTTCTTCATGTTTTCTGTTATGGCTTTTTCCTAATCTTTCCCACAAAATCCTCTGCAGGGTTCCGCCCTTAATAAGGCAATATTGTGATTCTCCATATTAACATTGGGTTGATAGGGATCCTCTTCCCCATCCACAAACATCCATCATGCACCAACACAAACAGTTATCTCACACATGTTGTATTTCCCGGACTTTTGTTGAAGTTCGACACATTCAACATATTCAACAAGCTTGACTGCGCTAATCCAGCTGCCCATTACTGTGGTTGTAACCTTGTCACACCACTCTAAGGGTAGTGCACTTGTTTTAAGTATTTATCTGGTGCGAACTACAGATATTTATTTCTGTCATTAAAATCATTGTCCCGAACTTTAATTGGGGAATCTCCACAAGATTTTCTCTAGTAAATCACACTAACTCCAGCAATAAAGGTTTGAAGGTGACATACTTTGCATCCTTCAACTCTGTCACTGGTTTTGCATCTAGTTTTCTTGGTGGAATATATGATGGGATAGGTGAAGGAAACACTATGCCATCCATTTCCATTTGCACTTGATATGCTTCTTCCTCACTATCTCTCACATGTTCGGGCTCTTTTTGAGGCTCAACAAGTCTCTTTTCCTATTTCTTCTTCGTTCTCTGCTCTCTGGTCATTTTCTTTCACGAAGATCTTCAATGCGTGTGTGATGATGTTGTTGCAGGTGGTGATGTTGTTGTGGGTAGTGATGTTGTTGCATACATATCAGATAGTGCATCCCTGACTCCAGCTAATCCCTTCTCACTAAATAGGTGAATAAATCCTTCAAGCATCATATGATAGCAAAAATCTCTACAACTTCTCCGCAATAGGAATACTCAAACCCTTAGGAAAACAAAGTGCCAAATCTTGCCAGGATGCAACTTTTTATAAAAAACCTAAATTTATAACCCCATCATTAGCTCAGATTGTGTTCATTAATTGCATATCTATTGTTGGATCCACTCAATCTATCCTCATAAATGCATCTTGTCGTGTGTTTCAACAACAAATTTCTTTTTTAATGGTCATATTTACCCGATGAACTTTGACACATCCCATATTATAGCGAAGAAACCACTCTTATGTCAAGGTTCCTACGAACTTCGACATAATCCATAATGTAGCGAAGTAACTTCCTACGTCGAAGCTCTCTCTACACCGTAGTTTATAATCAACTACCTACTTTCAACTGCAGGTGCCACTAAGACTTTTCTCCTTTCTTTAGAGCAAAGCTGTAGGGGCAGGGTTATCCCTATACAAATTCAACCTGCTGCCATTTACTCTTCCTTGAACCAATTCTCCATTTAACTTTTCTAATTGAACTCCGCCTCCATCAATATTGTGCTTGATAATGTATGGGCCTAACCAATGCATCTTGAATTTCCCTGGAAATATTATGAACTTACTATCATAAAAGAGAACAAGGTCTCCTACCTAGAACTTCTTCTGCTTAATATGTTTGTAATGTTAGGCCTTTTATCTTGCTTTCTGTACCTACTAATGGAATCCTACTATAAATCTATCTTCCTCTAGAGTAAGCAACTACAACATTATTTCCTCCATTATATCAGGGTATGCCATCCTTCCTCGCCATTATATCAGGATGTACATAAAATCACTTCTAATGGCAGAATTTAACGATTATTTGACCTATTGTTGTTAGATTCTAGTGGTTAGAAGTGATTTTCCCTACATCACCCTACTTATTTAATTTGATGTTATGCTTTGATTCTCCATCTTGCCCAGACGATGAACCAAAATGATTGGTTTGAAACATGTCGGCAAAACTTTCTCTAATGTGATTATCACAAAAATATTTATTAACACATAACTTATATATTACGATATCACAATAGCTCAATCAACAACTAATGAGGGGAGACCAGTGGAGAACGTTCGTTATAACTTGTTTAGTAATAATTGAATTATTTTTATTATGATGTTATATTGATGTATTCTATTGAATGTCATAGTAAATCATTAAAATGTTTTTGTAATTTTTTTTATGTGTTGATTTTAATATTTTATTTTCTATTAATGTTTTTTGAAAGGTTAAATGTTAATTTTATGTTAATCATATAAAAAATTACATAATCTTTTTCTTTATAGTAAATTCTAAAAATTCCAATCAATAATAATATATAATATTTTTATTTAAGAGAAATATCAAAATGATAATGTCATTATGTCTTGATAAATTGAATTTTTTAAATATAAATACTCATTTCTACATACTTTGAGCCAAAAAAAAGCAGTAAAAAAGATTTTATAATTTAAACATTAAAACATGGAAAAAGTTTCATGATAAAAGTTGAAAAGGAGTATCTAATTAACTGTTACCGTCAAAGCTTTTAGGAAATGATACACCCTAAAGCAAAAAGACAAATTTTCAAATAAAAAACCCAACTATTAACAACATTATCGAGAAGGAGAAAGATGACTTTTCAAATAAAAGGCCCCACAACTCATATCCACTATTAATGGCATTACCCAAAAGTGTAAAGAGGATTTTTTCAAATACAAGGCCCCACAACTCAATGACATTACAACTCAATGACATTAGACACCCTGAAAACAACTCAATGAAGTTTATGTATGCATTGTTGTGGGAGGTTAATAGTGTTAGAATACGTCACAACTTGTAAAATGTAAAATTTATTTCATGTCCATTTTTGGTAGTTTATATGACAGTGTTGGTTTATGAAATTAGTGGTAACTATAGATATATCTATGTAGTTCGAGAGATGGAGTGAATTGGTTCTAAGCTTGATTTTTTTAAGAAATAAAATATCATATCTTGTTCTATGGATTTTGTAATGAGCCAAGTTTGTATATGGAATAATAATTTTCAGAATAATTCGAAGATAAAGATATCCATTGTATGACAAGTAATTGTATATTGAATATTATATAAAAAATTTGATGAGATAGTTACAAATGAGGGTGAGGGCTTACTTATATACCTAGGCTGATATCTATTCACCAACGGTCATGTTTTTAAGGACATACCTTTTTATTAACTAATTACTAGTTAATTAATTATTATACTAGCAATTGCACCAGATGTTGCAAAGGAAACGCCGTAAGGCATAAATTGGAGATGAATCGTGACATATAAAAATCCATTATGCATGTGCATACTTTGTCATTACTTCATCCTCTTGGATCTGATGACCCAAATCATTGCATATTTTGGGAGCTCTGGAGGTGATATCAACCTCTTTCCCATTTGCAAACTACTACACCACTGGATATGCCTCCCTACATTAGTGGTTGGCTGATTGCCTCCCTACATTAGTGGTTGGCTGATTGATAAGCCATAACATTCAAATGTTGAAGACAAAAACTTGCAAACATAAGCAAGAGAATATTTATTTCCAAAACATTCTTATGTTTCTAAGCAAATTTCTTTTATAAGATTTTACATAAGATGAGATCTGATTAGTTGATTAGTTGTTTTGGCAAAGTCAACACTAACTAAGAAATAATATAAATCGAAAATGCATGGTGCTCAAAAATGACCATGCCTTCATTATCCTACAACTAACTATTAAGACTAACTATAAATGATTTTGAGATGTGGCACATTAGTTCTTCATGCATATTGCTCAAGATTAACCAAGCCTTCATTATCCTACAACTGACTATTAAGACTAGCTATAAATGATTTCGATATGTGGCACATTAGTTCTTCACCTTTTTAGAAAAGTAGATGGGCTTGAGTTTATGATGTCACTTATCCTTAAAACACAATTTATCTAGATAAAATTAGACTCAGTCACCTACACTTTTTTAGAAAAGTAGATGGGCTTGAGTTTATGATGTCACTTCTCCTTAAAGCACAATTTATCTAGATAAAATTAGACTCAATCACCTATGTAAAATTGTACACATAGTTGATGTCTATGGCGAGGGAGTGTGAAGAGCATCAGTTGATGTCTATGGTGAGGGAGTGTGAAGAGCATCAAATACTTGGGAATGGATGCGATCCAATTTATAAACAAAGGAGGATGCCCTGTGTTGCTTCTTGCATTGGTGATGGTCTTGCGTTGGGGAATGGATGTGATCCAATTTCTAAACAAAGGAGGATGACCTGTGTTTCTTCTTACATTGGTGATGGTATTGGGTTGGTGATGGGAGGTGATGGGAGATGACATGTTGGTGATGGTGGATTATTATAAATACAATCTTATTCTTTTAATACAAAGTCTTTTAAAAGAAAATATATATTGAAGATAACTATATTTAAAACCAAATTTATTTTTCAATTTTGTAATTCCATGCACATACCAACCATCTTTGTCTCCTAAGCACTATTAAAAAAAACTAAGAATTTTAAAAATATAATAAATAACAACTCATTATTTGCCCAAAAAAAATTCTACTATTATACTAAATATTAGAAATATTTACTTAAAAATATAATATCAAAAAAATTATTAAAATTTAATTAGGATTACTATATTTCTACTCACAATTTTAACCTTTCTCAACTTAAATGCAAGTAATTTTCCTTTAACTAACACTCATTCTCTTGAGCAAGTAACTTCACTTTTATTGAATATAATAGTTATTTAAACATATATAATGATTAAAGTATAAAAAGTTATCTAAAACCATTTTTATTTCTACTTAGCAACATTTACAAAATAAAAGAAAAATATATCTCCAAATATTTTTTTTTAGAGTTGCCACCTATTAATACCTAAAACAATTTTAAAACATAAAAAATATATTTCCAAAGCATTTTTATTTCCATTTCTATACTCAAAACCAACACATTCTCTGTTCACTCTTCTGTTCACGTCTTTGATGGGTTGTTCACCTCTTTTATTGCCAAATTTCAATTTCTCCACTTATAAACCCAAACATATAGCTAAACAAAAGCAAGAGTGTGAACAACCAATTTCTAAACAGAGGAGGATGCCTTGTGTTGCTTCTTGCATTGTTGAATGCGATCCAATTTCTAAACAAAGGAGGATGCCCTGTGTTGCTTCTTGCATTAGTGATGGTATTGCATTGGTGATGGGAGGTGATGGGAGATGACACATTGGTGATGGTGGATTATTATAAGTACAATCTTATTTTTTTAATACAAGGTCTTTTGAAATAAAATATATAATGAAAATAACTATTTTTAAAACAAAATTTATTTTTCAATTTTGTAATTCCATGAACATACCAACCAACACTAATAAATATATTCTATCTTTCATCATCTTAGTGAAGAATCTAAAAAGTTCTCTAATAATATATAGAAATAAATTCTCAAGTAAAGTAGGTTATTTAAAACATTTGAATTTTACAATGAACAATCAACCACTACACAGCTAATAAAATATTAGTAAAAATATATCCGATCTTTCATCCTCTCAGTAAACCTAAAAAGTTCTCTAACAGTATATATTAATAAAGTCTCAAAATAACCTAAAAAGTTCTCTCATAATATATAGAAATAAAGTCTCAAATAAAGTAGGTTATTTAAGACATTTCTCCACTAATGCACATTTTTTTAAATTCAATTATGTGTCCATCACATACATTACAACCAAGTTTCTATTTCATTAGTGTAGTGGAATAAAACTAACTTCATTATGAGTGGTGCTTTTAAAAACCTATAAAGTAATTGGGTACAATACTATGTTTGTATATAATTATTAAATTTACGAGAATGAATATGTTTCTACTTTATTGAGCACCTCGTGGATTATTTATCATCAATTCAAATAGATTTGTATTCAATACTTATCATATTATTAGGTGTGAGGAGACGTGCAAAGGAAACGTTGTAAGGAAATGACATAGGAACTGGTATTATAGAAGACGTGAGTACTTTATAACGAGATGGGATATAGGGGCATCCTACCTACCTAAGTAAATGTCTAAACCAAATGTGGTGTGATCCTTTGCAATGGTGTGGCCAATTAAGCGAGGTGGGGAATTGTACCAAACCTAACCATTTCACATTCACCATTGTTCTCTCCACATGTGCTAATTTGGTAGATCAATAACATGGAAAGGGGTCCACCATGACATAATTTCTATTGAATTGCAGTGTAATACCATTGTGGGGAGTGCTCTTGTAAATATGTATACTAAATGTGGATACATAGAGAATGCACAAGTATTTCACAAAGTTCCTGAACGAAATGTAGTATCTTGGAATGTTACGATATTAGGGTATTTAGAGGATGGGAATGTAGATGAGGCCATGAAATTTTATTGCCAAATTTCAATTTCTCCACTTATAAACCTAAACGTATAGCAAAACAAAAGCAAGAGTGTGGACAACCAATTTCTAAACAAAGGAGGATGCCTTGTGTTGCTTCTTGCATTGGTGAATGCGATCCAATTTCTAAACAAAGGAGGATGCCCTGTGTTGCTTCCTGCATTAGTGATGGTATTGCGTTGGTGATGGGAGGTGGGAGGTGATGGGAGATGACACATTGGTGATGGTGGATTATTATAAATACAATCTTATTTTTTTAATACAAGGTCTTTTAGGATAAAATATATAATGAAAATAACTATTTTTAAAACAAAATTTATTTTTCAATTTTGTAATTCCATGAACATACCAACCAACACTAATAAATATATTCTATCTTTCATCATCTTAGTGAAGAATCTAAAACGCTCTCTAATAATATATAGAAATAAATTCTCAAGTAAAGTAGGTTACTTAAGTCATTTGAATTTTACAATGAACAATCAACCACTACACAGCTAATAAAATATTAGTAAAAATATATTCGATCTAATAAAATATTAGTAAAAATATATTCGATCTTTCATCCTCTCAGTAAACCTAAAAAGTTCTCTAATAGTATATATTAATAAAGTCTCAAAATAACCTAAAAAGTTCTCTAATAATATATAGAAATAAAGTCTCAAATAAAGTAGGTTATTTAAGACATTTCTCCACTAATGCACATTTTTTTAATTCAATTATGTGTCCATCGCATACATTACAACCAAGTTTCTATTTCATTAGTGTAGAGGAATAAAACTAACTTCATTATGAGTGGTGCTTTTAAAAACCTATAAAGTAACTGGGTACAATACTATGTTTGTATATAATTATTAAATTTACGAGAATGAATATGTTTCTACTTTATTGAGCACCTCATGGATTATTTATCATCAATTCAAATAGATTTGTATTCAATACTTATCATATTATTAGGTG
Source organism: Pinus taeda (assembly GCA_000404065.3). Taxonomy (NCBI): domain Eukaryota; kingdom Viridiplantae; phylum Streptophyta; class Pinopsida; order Pinales; family Pinaceae; genus Pinus; species Pinus taeda. The sequence continues at coordinate 104,810 of APFE030476397.1, read as the reverse complement.
TGAGGAGACGTGCAAAGGAAACGCTGTAAGGAAATACATAGGAACTAGTATTATACAAGACGAGAGTACTTTATAAGGAGATGGGACATAGGGGCATCCTACCTACCTAAGTAAATGTCTAAACCAAATATGGTGTGATCCTTTGCAATGGTGTGACCAATTAAGCGAGGCGGGGAATTGTACCAAACCTAACCATTTCACACTCACCATTGTTCTCTTTACATGTGCTAATTTGGTAGATCAATAACATGGAAAGGAGTCAACCATGACATAATTTCTAGTGGATTGCAGTGTATTGCCATTGTGGGGAGTGCTCTTGTAAATATGTACACTAAATGTGGATACAAAGAGAATGCACAAGTAATTCACAGAGTTCCTAAACGAAATGTAGTATCTTGGAATGTTACGATATTAGGGTATGTAGAGGATAGGAACGTAGATGAGGCCATGAAATTTTATTGCCAAATTTCAATTTCTCCACTTATAAACCCAAACTTATAGCAAAACAAAAGCAAGAGTGTGAAAAACCAATTTCTAAACAAAGGAGGATACCTTGTGTTGCTTCTTGCATTAGTGAATTTGATCCAATTTCTAAGCAAAGGAGGATGCCCTATGTTTCTTCTTGCATTGGTAGCCCTGTATTGCTTCTTGCATTAGTGATGGTATTGCGTTGGTGATGGGAGGTGGGAGGTAATGGGAGATGACACATTGGTGATGGTGGATTATTATAAATAAACCTTATTTTTTTAATACAAGGTCTTTTAAAATAAAATATATAATGAAAATAACTATTTTTAAAACAAAATTTATTTCAAATTTGTAATTCCATGAACATACCAACCAACACTGATAAATATATTTTATCTTTCATCTTCTTAATGAAGAATCTAAAAATTTCTCTAATAATATATAGAAATAAATTCTTGTAAAGAAGGTTATTTAAAATATTTGAATTTTACAATGAACAATCAACCACTAAACAACTAATAAAATATTAGTAAAAATATATTCGATCTTGTATCCTCTCAGTAAACCTAAAAAGTTCTCTAATAGTATATATTAATAAAGTCTCAAAATAACCTAAAACGTTCTCTAATAATATATAGAAATAAAGTCTCAAATAAAGTAGGTTATTTAAGACATTTCTCCACTAATGCACATTTTATTTAATTCAATTATGTGTCCATCATATACATTACAACCAAGTTTCTATTTCATTAGTGTAGTGGAATAAAACACTTCATTATGAGTGGTGCTTTTAAACACCTATAAAGTAACTGAGTACAATACTATGTTTGTATATAATTATTAAATTTACGAGAATGAATATGTTTCTACTTTACTGAGCACCTCGTGGATTATTTATCATCAATTCAAATAGATTTTTATTCAATACTTATCATATTATTAGGTGTGAGGAGACGTGCAAAGGAAACACAAGGAAATGACATAGGAACTAGTCTTATAGAAGACGAGAGTACTTTATAGGGAGATGGGAGATAGTGGCATCCTACCTACCTAAGTAAATCTCTAAACCAAATATGGTGTGATCCTTTTCAATGGTGTGGCCAATTAAGTGAGGCGGGGAATTGTACCAAACCTAACCATTTCACATTCACCATTGTTCTCTCCACATGTGCTAATTTGGTAGATCAATAACATGGCAAGGAGTCCACCATGACATAATTTCTAGTGGATTGCAGTGTAATGCCATTGTAGGGAGCGCTCTTGTCAATATGTATACTAAATGTGGATACATAGAGAATGCACAAGTATTTCACATATTCATCATCAATTCAAATAGATTTGTATTCAATACTTATCATATTATTAGGTGTGAGGAGACGTGCAAAGGAAACTCTGTAAGGAAATGACATAGGAACTAGTCTTATAGAAGACGAGAGTACTTTATAAGGAGATGGGAGATAGGGGCATCCTAACTACCTAAGTAAATGTCTAAACCAAATGTGGTGTGATCCTTTGTAATGGTGTGGCCAATTAAGTGAGGTGGGGAATTGTACCAAACCTAACCATTTCACATTCACCATTGTTCTCTCCACATGTGCTAATTTGGTAGATCAATAACATGGCAAGGAGTCCACCATGACATAATTTCTAGTGGATTGCAGTGTAATGCCTTTGTGGGGAGTGCTCTTGTAAATATGTATACTAAATGTGGATACATAGAGAATGCACAAGTATCTCTCAAATTTCTTGAACGAAATGTAGTATCTTGGAATGTTACGATATTAGGGTATGTAGAGGATGGGAATGTAGATGTGGCCATGAAATTTTTTCTTCAAATGGTTTCATGGACTGCAATACTTGATGGATATGTGCATAAAGGGTATCTTGACAAGGCTATGCAAATATTTTTGAAGATGCCTAAAAAAATCCCACATTCATAGAATTCATTGATTGCAAGGTATGCTCAACATGGACATTTTAGAGAAGACCATAAGCTCTTTGATGAAATTCTTGAATGAAATCTGATAGCATAGAATTCAATGATTGCAGAATATACACATGGAGTTCAATGATTGCAGAATATACACAGGGGGAATTTTGATGAAGCTTTGAGGCTCTTACAATTTATGCAATTACGAGGAGTGAAGCCAAACCCCATCACATATCAAGCAATGATAACTAGTAAAAGCACGTTAGCATTTTGATGAAGCTCTAAGGCTCTTACCATCTATGCAATTATCAGGAGTGAAGCGAGCCTCCATCACCTTCATGAGTATTTTATCAACTTTTTTACATTTTCCGCTTTCACAACATGGTGAAAAGGTTATGAATATATTATTAAGAATGGAATTACCAATATGCATCATAGTTTACCCAACAACATTTATTCGAAGACACCTATTCTGTATGCTAGGGTTTTTTAAGAAAATGAAGTGTGGTTCTTAGTATAATGCAATACCAACACTGCAAATAGCTTACCAGGTATCTTTCTTCAAGAGTGTTCAAGAGACACGTATCTTTCTTCAAGAGTGTTATCTTTCTTCAAGAGTGTTATCTTTCATCAAGAGAAGAGTGTTATCTTTCTTCAAGAGTGTTATCTTTCTTCAAGAGTGTTCAAGAGACACATAGGAGAGATTTGGTTGTCACTATAAAAATATCCTTCTATAACTTTAGGCAATGCTTTTACCATAAAAGATTTTATTATGATATCTTTTTTAAGAGTCTTCAAGAGACACACAACAGATATTTGGTTGTCACTATAAAATCATATTTCTATAACTTTAGGCAATGATTTTACCATAAAAGATTTAATTATGTAAGTTTCCACATTGTGAGAGAGAATTGCAACATCTAGAAATGAAAATATCTTAATGAAGAATCTAAAATGTTCTCTAATAATATATAGAAATAAAGTCTCAAGTTAGGTAGGTTATTTAAAACATTTGAATTTTACAATGAACAATCAACCACTACACAGCTAATAAAATATTAGTAAAAATATATTTGATCTTTCATCCTCTCTGTAAACCTAAAAGTTCTCTAATAGTATATATTAATAAAGTCTCAAAATAACCTATAAAGTTCTCTAATAATATATAGAAATAAAGTAGGTTATTTAACACATTTCTCCATTAATGCACATTTTTTTAATTCAATTATGTGTCCATCGCATACATTACAACCAAGTTTCTATTTCATTAGTGTAGTGGAATAAAACTAACTTCATTATGAGTGGTGCTTTTAAAAACCTATAAAGTAACTGGGTACAATACTATGTTTGTATATAATTATTAAATTTACGAGAATGAATATGTTTCTACTTTATTTAGCACCTCGTGGATTATTTATCATCAATTCAAATAGATTTGTATTCAATACTTATCATATTATTAGGTGTGAGGAGACGTGCAAAGGATATGCTATAAGGAAATTACATAGGAACTAGTCTTATAGAAGACGAGAGTACTATATAAGGAGATGGGAGATAGGGGCATCCTACCTACCTAAGTAAATGTCTAAACCAAATGTGGTGTGATCCTTTGCAATGGTGTGGCCAATTAAGCGAGGTGGGGAATTGTACCAAACCTAACCATTTCACATTCACCATTGTTCTCTCCACATGTGCTAATTTGGTAGATCAATAACATGGCAAGGAGTCCACCATCACATAATTTCTAGTGGATTGCAATGTAATGCCATTGTGGGGAGCGCTCTTGAAAATATGTATACTAAATGTGGATACATAGAGAATGCACAAGTATTTCACATATTTATCATCAATTCAAATAGATTTGTATTCAATACTTATCATATTATTAGGTGTGAGGAGACGTGCAAAGGAAACGCTACAAGGAAATGACATAGGAACTAGTCTTATAGAAGACGAGAGTAGTTTATAAGGAGATGGGAGATAGGGGCATCCTACCTACCTAAGTAAATGTCTAAACCAAATGTGGTGTGATCCTTTGCAATGGTGTGGCCAATTAAGCGAGGTGGGGAATTGTACCAAACCTAACCATTTCACATTCACCAGTGTTCTCTCCACATGTGCTAATTTGGTAGATCAATAACATGGCAAGGAGTCCACCATGACATAATTTCTAGTGGATTGCAGTGTAATGCCATGCCATTGTGGGGAGTGCTCTTGTAAATATGTATACTAAATGTGGATACATAGAGAATGCACAAGTAT
>APFE030476397.1:71449-94446 GCA_000404065.3 Pinus taeda | reverse complement strand
GTTTCATGGACTGCAATACTTGATGGATATGCACATAAGGGGTATCTTGATAAGGCTATGGAAATATTTTTGCAGATGCCTAAAAAAATCCCACATTCATAGAATTCATTGATTGCAAGGTATGCTCAACATAGACATTTTAGAGAAGACCATAAGCTCTTTGATGAAATTCTTGAACGAAAGCTGATATCACAGAATTCAATGATTGCAGAATATACACATGGAATTCAATGATTGTAGAATATACACAGGGGGAATTTTGGTGAAGCTTTGAGGCTCTTACAATTTATGCAATTACGAGGAGTGAAGCCAAAAACCATCACCTATGAAGAAATGATAACTAGTAAAAACACGTTATAGGTTAGCTAAAGGTGAATATCATGGAACTTAATGATTGCAGAATATAAACAAGGGGCATTTTGATGAAGCTCTGAGGCTCTTACCATCTATGCAATTATCAGGAGTGAAGCCAAACTCCATCACCTTCATGAGTATTTTATCAACTTGTTTACATTTTCCGCTTTCACAACATGGTGAAAAGGTTATGAATATATTATTACGAATGGAATTACCAATATGCATCATAGTTTACCCAACAACATTTATTAGAAGACCTATGCAAATATGCATCATAGTTTACCCAACAACATTTATTAGAAGACCTATGCAATTATCAGGAGTGAAGCCAAACTCCATCACCTTCATGAGTATTTTATCAACTTGTTTACATTTTCCGCTTTCAAAACATGGTGAAAAGGTTATGAATATATTATTAAGAATGGAATTACCAATATGCATCATAGTTTACCCAACAACATTTATTCGAAGACACCTATTTTGTATGCTAGGGTTTTTTAAGAAAATGAAGTGTGGTTCTTAGTATAATGCAATACCAACACTGCAAAATAGCTTACTATGTATCTTTCAAGAGTGTTATAGGTATCTTTCTTCAAGAGTGTTATCTTTCTTCAAGAGTGTTCAAGAGACACACAGGAGAGATTTGGTTGTCACTATAAAAATATCTTTCTATAAATGCTTTTACCATAAAAGATTTGATTATGATATCTTTCTTAAGAATCTTCAAGAGACACACTACAAATATTTGGTTGTCACTATAAAATTATATTTCTATAACTTTAGGCAATGCTTTTACCATAAAAGATTTAATTATTTAAGTTTCCACATTGTGAGAGAGAATTGCAACATCTAGAAATGAAAATATTTTACACATTCTAGATTTGGTTGTCACTATAAAAATATCTTTCTATAAATGCTTTTACCATAAAATATTTGATTATGATATCTTTCTTAAGAGTCTTCAAGAGACACACAACAGATATTTAGTTGTCACTATAAAATTATATTTCTATAACTTTAGGCAATGCTTTTACCATAAAAGATTTAATTATTTAAGTTTCCACATTGTGAGAGAGAATTGCAACATCTAGAAATGAAAATATTTTACACATCCTTGCAATCCTATTCTAGTGGATCAGAACAAAATTCGTTCCAATGGATGAAAAGAAGCCACTCAAAAATCATATTTTGCTATTTGTAATGATATGAATTTGTAAATCCAAGGCCATTGCAACTCTCTAAATAATTATTTTCCATTTGTAAACATAAGAATTTATAAATCTAAGAACAAAATTCATTCCAATGGATGAAAAAGACACTCAAAAAACATATTTTGCTATTGTGATGATATGAATTTGTAAATCCAAGGCCATTGCAATTCTCTAAATAATTATTTTCCATTTGTAAACATAAGAATTTATAAATCTAAGACATGATTGGAACTTTTAAAGTAAAAAACTATTTTGCAAACTCTTAGATCATGTATCATCCATAATTTGCAATATTTTAAAGAATTAAAATTCATACACCCGAATTCTAATATACACGAAACCTATCTAGGTAAAAACATCTTTATAAAAATATATAGAATTAACAAACTAACCATTAATAAACCACCTAAATTATAAAACTAACAACTAATTAATAACTAATTAACTACCTAACTCATTCAATTAACAATAAAGTGCAAAATTCACGACAAAAGAAAAACCTATGAAGCAATGATAACTAGTGTTTATAAGTTAGTTATTTTTATTTTATAGAAATCCATGAGGGATAGAAATCCACGAGGGAAAGTGACTAACCGTAAATATACAAGGAGAATATAAATGAAATCTCCATATAAATTAAAAATTTAACGCTATTATGCATGTGAGAGATAGTGGATGCATGTGCGTTAAAATATTTCATCGTTGCCTTTGTGTGAGCGTGACAATACATATCCCTAAATCATATGACAAGATTTCAGCAACATCTTTATCTCTTCCATGTAAAGTAAGGAAGCAACTTTTCAGCTTGAATGAACCCACTCAATGATAATTGGTATGATCAACCGTAAGTCTTTTCCCAGTTTTCCATGGCTCATTTCAAACTCAGCCGTCGGAATAACTTCGGCAGTCATTTTTTCCATATATTCGGTGATCTCAATTTCACAAGGGCCCTCTTGAACTGGCTATAATCTCACATGAGAGTCCTGTAAAATGCATTTTTGTTTATCAGTCCCAGCACTTCCTCAGAAGTCCATGCGAAACCAAAAATACAGTGTCATCCGCGATATAATTCGAAAAAGAATCGACCATGGCAAAACACCATCTACCAAGCAGACAAAAATTGGAAAACTATTTAAAAATATCTTAGTGGTGACAATCCTGGTAGAAGACACTAAAACAAACATGATTATATATTGAAAGTACGTGAAAAGTATATAAAACAGAAAAGCAATACCCATACCGGTAAGATGGTATCAGTAGAAGTGGAGGCGGTAGATGCTCCTCTCGGTTATAACCTTCTACTGGGATGGAGTTGGGTAAACGAGATGAAGGCCGCCACGTATTCAGTCTTTACAGTGCTCAAGTTCCCTCATCAAGGAAAAGCAGTCCATCAAGAACTACTCTCTGCTGAAGCTATTCAACCCGTATTCGAATGCACAAATAATACAAAGGTCAAAATGACACCCTACCAAGAAAAGAAACAACATAAGAATATAAAATATATAGTAGTCTGAAAATGATTAATTTTTCTATTTCATCTTGATCTTTATCAATGTCAGATGGTGTCATATCTACTAATCCCTTTGAAATCTTGAAGACTAGAGTACCGAAATTCAGTGTTATTGCTGTTGTGTCATTTACTATAGTTGAGTCAAGCGCAGAGTCGATTCCAGCACTTCGAATTGTTGTAACGAATTGAGCAAAGAAACAACATACGAATATAAAATATATAGTAGTCTGAAAATGATTAATTTTTCTATTTCATCTCGATATTTATCAATGTCAGACGGTGGCATATCCATTAATCCCTCTGAAATCTTGAAGCCTGGAGTACTGAAATTCGGTGTTGCAGTTGCTGTGTTGTTTACTGTAATGTAGTCGAGCACAGAGTCGATTCCAGCACCTTGAATTGCTATAACTGCCCTGCCTCAGCCAAAACTGGAAAAATAATGAAAAACCAGGCTTATAGCCATATTTAAATGGCAACAAGGTGAAGATGGTCCGTTAGTAAAGGGATAGGTATCATAGTTCCAAACCGCATCGTAATCGTTGGAGACGGTTAGTGCCTGATTCTTGCCGGAGTTTCCATGGCTTGTGATGATCCAATGGCGTAAAGGTTTTTAATCGTCTAACATAAAGATCGATGGCTCACAACCAGACACGATGACACTTGAGGGAATTGAAAGGGACAAGTATTATAGTTCCAAACCGCATCGTAATCATCGGAGTCGGTTAGTGCCTGATTCTTGCCGGAGTTTCCATGGCTTGTGATGATCGAACGGTGTAAAGGTTTTTAATCGTCTAACATAAATATCGATGGATCACAACCGGACACGATGACACTTGAGAGAATTGATCTCACAGGGAAACGCCTTATGGCGTAATTATCATACTTAGCATCCATAGCGGCAAGCGCAAATTAAATAATGATTATCATTATAATAAACCTGAATTAAGTGAAAGGAAAAACCATGAAGTAACGGAGAAAGAAAAAGTTATTCATTCTTACAACAAGATCTCCTATCCTTTAAAAAAAAACATGATTTTATGGTTGATGTTACGCTGCATAGCAGGTAATCCATGCTACGCAGTGAATTTATATGTGGTATTGAATATAAAGGCCTCATTATAACATGCATTGAATCCACTTTTGACCACAGGCATGTTCTCTCTTTTAAATGAGGTAGCAAAACTTGTGGCTGAATACAATGAAATGTAACCCTCGGGACTATAATCGAACATGTCATTATACAGAAGATATTACTAGATTTTTAGAAAGCATAAACCTTCAAAGGTGACAACAATGTATTAAGTAATTGCTAACCTTTAAGTGTTGTTTTTGCTTCTTCAAAACTGTCCATGAATTGGATGGATTTCCATTTTCATAATTCATTCTCTCCCCAAAAATGGGAAAAACAAATATACTCTTATTTTCTTATCCCATCCTAACTGTTGCCAGCAACAGACAAAAATATACTCTTATTTTCTTATCCCATCCTAACTGTTGCCAGCGACAGACAATATCTTTGTGATTTCTTGGAGAGAGACAATTCAACAATAACAAATAATAACCTAACCTAAGTGTTGTGGCCTATAGTTTGAATTTTTCTTATTCGAAAATAAAGTTTATGAAATATTTTCTTTAAATAAGAGAAAGATAGTTCAACCACAATTACAATAACAACTAATAACTTAACCAAGTTTAAACTTGTGGAGTATAACCTCCGCGCAATCTGAACATTCCCACAACATGCTTTGTGCTTTGAATGCATAGGCAAATGGTATTGAACTGACCTCGGAGCTTCATCTTTTGTCTTTCACTCTCTTTTTATGAGTTGTTTTTGAGTCTCTTGAAATTGTCTAAACTATCCACTCCTACACATTTAATCAATTCAGCTGGAGTGGAGTATAGTGGAAATATAAATTCAATATTGTATTTACAATATTATAAACATCGCCCTCTCATTTTAACGTAATTAATTATACCTTACAGAGGAGCGTCTACCTGGCTATTATTATAACTTTACTTCCCCAATTATACAACAGGCTATGTACACGTTGTACATCTGGCTATGTGCGTGTTTATGTTTATGTTTATGTTGTTTATCATGTGCCAACTTTGTTGCCGATTGGTGCGTGTTTTAGTTGGATGCGCTCCTTCCTGAGTTCGTTTTCGATTCATGCATGTTCCTAACTATGGCAAAGATGCGCCTCTTCTAAGTCCATAGAGTGGATTCACTCTTAATAAAATTGGCTTTATAGCTCCCTAACTCTTCAACTACTATTGCACTATTCATGCATGTTCTTAACTATGGCAAAGATGTGCCTTTTTCTAAGTCCATAGAGTGGATTTGCTCTTAATAAAATTGGCTTTATAGCTCCCTAACTCTTCAACTACTATTGCACGAAATTTCCATTGATAGTTTTGTAGATGGGAGGATTGATAGCTTTGTTGCTGGGGAGGATGGATGGATGGATAGCTAGGGATATTCTTGCTAGTTAGGTATAAATTCAAGAGATTAATAAATTCTAGGTTAGGTATAAATTCAATAGATTAAGAATGGTGAATTATCCAAACCATTGCAGGTATGTTTTGCTAAACATCTTGGGTGGCAACAACAGTGGTGATTTCCTTTTACAAAGGGAATTCACACAAGTTTCTCCACACTTCAAGCGGACGGTCTATTTCTAAGCCCTCCATCTCTCTTCACAACTTCCAAATACTATTGGAAAAGTGCAACAAGGCTTTCAATCAAAGAAATCAGAGTGTTGAGGATATTGATGTGGACTTAGTGAAGTAGGATTCAAGCTTTGTGCCATAGGAGTTCAGTTACCAAAGGCTATCAAGTTGAATTAAAAGGTAATTAACTGCATTTTATTTTTATTATTTGATTTTTTGAATTGCCACAGGAAACATTTCCCTGCAATTTCTCAGTATTTTCATGTAAAACCATTATGTGATGCATACCACAATCCTGTATAAATCCATAACCTTGCTCTGAAGTTTATGTTGGGTTAAATGTGATAGTATAGAAACGAAACAAATTAGATAGCTTTCCCTAATTTTCTAGTTGGCAAGAATTTCTAGGTAGTGATTTGATGCTCTTTGCACTTGGAATTTGTGGTATTGAATTTGTGTTTGGATGTTGACATTTCTCATAGAAAATTGAATTTGAATATATGGATGATAATAAAAGCCATCTAAATCATCCAAGACCACCACTATCTCTCTAACACATGTTTCTTATTCCATAAATTTTGTATCTGGCTCACGCACTTCATAATCACTTTTCTCTTAGGTGTTTTGTCCAGGAACCTAACTTTCCTGGAGACTATCAAGTAGTCAATTCAACGCCAAATACCCTCCCAATAATTTTTTCTTTTTTGGTTCCCACATATTGTTCTAATTTGGAAACAATAAATGTTCATGACCTCCTTCCTGATTGGAGCACATTGGTATTTTTTTAGCAGTATTTAGCGGAGGTGCAATAACAAATTATCTGCCCATTTTTACTTTTAGGTCATTAGCTATAGAACTTTATATCCCAACAACAACAGATTTGAAATATAATTTTTCCTAGTGTGCACAACAAATTAGCCCCATAAAGAAAACCTAATACAACTTTTCTTAGAATTAAGGCATTCATGGAACACTAGTTATCCAGTCTAAACTTTCTGACCTCTGGGCATGTAGGTGGAAGCACAAAAGCAATCCATTCAAGGACAAATGGAAGATAAAATTTATTTTTCATCCTTCGTCAAGGAGAAGACAGTGTACCTGATAATGGTGCCTGACATGAAGTATTAAAGAGTATGAATTGGGTGACATGAAGTATTAAAGAGTATGAATTGGGTGACATGAGGTAATAAAAGAGAGCATTAAGTACTTATTGTTCATTCACTTATATATTCTTGATTTTAAATTCAAACCATTTCAATAGTAATTCCTTTAGTTATATATTCCCGATTTTAATTTCAAACCATTTCAATAGTAAATCCTTCAGCTATATATTCCTTATTTTAATTTCAAATATTCCTCATTTTAATTCCAAACAATTTCAAATTGCAAGCAAGAGAATGAAATACCTCACTTGTCTATAATTTTTTGTGAAAAGGATATTGTGCTGATAAACCTTCTTCGATACAATGTATCGAGTGGTGTTGCTTCATGCTCCTTCAAAGAACTGGGACAAGGGGAACTGGTCCTAGGTGAAGGAGATATGGTCCTTCTGAAATTTGTTTCATTTTACTGGGCGAATATGTTTTTACCCCTTACCAGGCTGCCCCCTCCACACAGTATTGAGCACTCTTGACAAGAGCACTGAAATTGGTATTGGAAGAAATGGAAGAAGATGGGCAATGTGTTGGTAAGGATCATGCCTTGGTAAAACCAAGGTAGATGTTGAACATGCCAAGAGCCATAGTGATACATAATTTCTCATAAAAACTTTGGCGGAATTTTTTTTTATATGGAAAATTGCTTCGAGCAAATATAAGTCTTTGGTTAAAACCATAAACTTTAGAATATGTAATAATTTACTGTGAGAAATAAAAACTTTGGATAAATTCTCTTTGAAAGATATTTGATAAAACTTTGGCTATTTTGAGAAATGTTGAATAATTATGCCATTGTTTTTATAAAACTTTGGCTATCTTACAAAATCTAACTATGCCCCGAAAAGATCGAAGCCTGCAATAAGAGCTCAAATAGTTTTGTCCAATAGAAAACCATGAAAATAAAAATTAACTCATTTTAAATGCAAAGTTCTTAAGGAACATTGGCTAAACTGCGATATATGGAAAAAGGTCAAAGAAATTAATAGTTAGTCAACGATTTATCGATCGCTATATACCTACTTTAGCAGGTATAACAAGTGCAACTACCGTTGCAAGAGTCCCTATCGCTGTGTAATTTTAGGACACCCAAACAATGATGAATTCAGTCCAATATTCTCCAAGTCCAAATGTGGTTCCTTTCATCAAACGATATATTTCCCTAGAAACGGGGCCAGGAGGGCAAGGCCACACTTGCCACCTTTCATTAGTGAATTTACCCTATATCAGGGCATGACATTGCAAAGAGCGTAAGGTGATTGATCCAGGAGGATATTTGTGGCCACCCACCTATTCCACTTGGACCCCCAACACTGTCTCTTTCAGTTTTTCAGTTTCATTAATTGTAGCACAATTTACTATTTTGGCAATCTTTCAAGTCCTAAACTTCCAGAGCTGTTTTAAGGCCCTAAACGGCGTTTTTATGGAAACCATAGAGACCAAAAACATCCCAATCAAGCTTGCCTGCTTGATTTTGGCCTTCTCTTTGAGATCTTCGAAACGAGGTATTATGATAGCCAAATGGAGATCGTATGCCAAAGTTATGACCTCAGGAAGTTGATGTACCAATTTACCCAAACAAGGCCCACATTTTTGGTGCTTCATCTCCCAGGGTTAGGTTTCTAAAGGTTTAAGGTTTTCCATTGTTTCTCAATAATAAATAGGCCTTTTAGCCTCATTATAACATAGTTCAGAGGGATGTAGCTGCCACATCTCCTTTTAGAGATAAGCCACCATTGCCCGAGCTAGTCTTATTTCCATTCTATTTGTAAGCATATTTCAATATTTGATATTAATGAAACTAAGTGTTATTTCTAATGCATCTTTGTATTTTTGGTTATATTTGTAATTTGTTGCGTTCCTGTTTAAATCTGGATCAGTGGTATCATAGCGGTATGTTCTTTCTCTGTTTTTCTTTGTATGTCCCCAACGAGGTCGAGATATAAGGAGTTAGGGCTTGATCTAGTTGAACCTTTGCAAGATTAGCCTCGCAAATCCTGACAGCCTCCCATGGTAGAAGAAAAGAAATACGAGGGGGCAGAAGATCCTTTCAAAATGTTGCTCAAGGAAGCCCTCGAGCGACAAAGGGATGCGACGATGGATAATTTTTCCCAGATCCTTCGACGGCTACCCACAAGTGATGCATCTTCATCCAACAACCACTCTGGAGGCGCCACTCTTTTTAAGGTACAAGTTAACTTTGATATTACCATATTTGAAGGCATGATAGATGCAACCATCATAGATAAATGGTTAAATCTATTAGAAGGATATTTTTCAGTTCATGATTTTTCCAATCGGGAAAATATTACTCTTGCACTTCTTAAAGCTGCTCCACATGTCAAGGACTGGTGGGAGACCTACTGTGAACAAAAGGACGAGAGTGAACCCTCATTGTTTATAGTCACACCCACTTGGGATTCTTTCCGAGACGCCATCAAGGAACAATACTACCCTGTCAGAAGCTATGAAGATAAATACGTAATTGGACCACACTACAGCAGGGAAGGGACCAAGATGTGTCGGAGTTCACAAATATTTTCCATACCCTTCACACGAAGCTGTGTATCAAAGATACTGAGCAGCATTTGGTGCTCAAGTACCGTAGCTATCTACACAAGTACATCCAGGATGAGATGGAATTCTTGGACATTTCCTCACTTGACACAGCGAACTAGTACACTGTCAAGATTGAGCAAAAGTTTAAGCAGAACAAGTGGGACTTTGGATCTGCGAATCCTAAGCAAGGAAAAGGTGCCCCTAGACCACAAAACAAAGGTCCAATCCAAGGCGGGGCTACGCAGGATAGTCTGCTGAAGCTGTAAGCAAAGAACAACACCATGAAGACAAAGAAGGATACGGGAAAATGGTGTGAGTTCCATAAGAGCTCCACTCACAAGACAAGTGAGTGTCAGGCCAAGCAGCCATTGGTGGCTGAGATGAAGGCTTCTGAATCAGACACATGTTCTGACTCTAAATCAGAACCTGATAAGGGAACTGACAAAGGGAAGCAGATCATTGATTCGGAGACCAGTGCCACCATGGCCACCACTAAAATCTAGAAGATTGAGCTTGAAGATCCAGAGGAGGGGGAATGCCTCTTCCCCTCACAGATGTGGGTGAAGGTTTGTCCGTTGCAGTTCATTGTCGACAGCAAGAACTCAAAGAACCTCATTTCAGTAGAGGTCATGAAGCAGCTAGGCCTAAAGACAACAACACATCCATAGTTGTACACCATCGGGTGGCTTCACCAAGGATTAGATCTTCGCGTCAGCCAGTGTCGCCTTCCCTACAGCATCAAGCCCTTCACAGGTGAGGTATTGTGTGACGTTTCTCCTCTTGAAGTTTATGATGTATTGTTAGGAAAACCACACTTGTGGAAGTGACATGTTTTTTATGATTCTAGACCTCACTCTGTGATTATTACCTTGTCCAACTAGTTGTACAGGATATCGGTGGTAGCCCTGCCTACTGCCATCTCTTTGATCACTACAAAGTAATGCAGTAAGATCATTTCCCGGACCAGGAAATTTGTTTTCCTCATGATTCGCCCTCAGGGCAAGAAGAAGGTCGGTGCATGACCACGGCTTCCAGGCAAGGCTCCTCTGCACAACAACAACAAATGGACAAGGTTGTGGTGGAGTACAAGGTTATTTTCACCTCACCTACAAGGGTAGCTCTACACTGTCAAGTCAGGCACTCCATCGATTTGACCCCGGGTACGCTGCTACCCAATGGGCCGATCTATCAGTGCTCTGTTCTGGAGAACGATGAGATTTTGGAAGCAGATTTAGAAACTATCGCAGAAAGGGCACATCAAGTCAAGCTCATCACCCTGTGGGTGCCTGATTGTATTGGTACAAAAAAAGGATGGGACTTGGGGATCTATATTGATTACCAAGCATTTAACAAGATCACTATCTAGAATAGGTACCCAATCCCGCAGATTGATGACCTTCTTGACCAGCTCAAGGGGGACAAATATTTTAGCAAGATTGACTTGAAGTTAGGTTATCACCAGGTGCCTATCAAACCCTCTGATGTGTTGAACACTGCCTTCAAATCCAAGGAGGACCTTTTTGAATGGTTGGTCATGCCTTTCGGATTGACGAGCGCCCCTATCACCTACATCAGACTAATGGACGACATCTTGTGACCCTTCACCAATGCATTTGTGGTGCTTTATTTGGATGACATCTTGATCTTCAGCTAGAGTTGGGACGAGCACCTCCACCATATTTGACAAGTCCTTCAAACCCTGCAACAACACAAGCTGTGATCTAACTTGGAGAAATGCACCTTTGGCCTGACCCAAGTTCAATATCTAAGGTACATAATTGATGAGAAGGGTGTAAATGTGGACCCATCCAAGATACAAGTCATTCATATTGGCCAACCCCAACCACTCTAACAGAGCTCCAAAGCTTTTTGGGTATTGCCAACTTCTACCGTAGGTTCATGTTGGGGTTGTCTCATATCACTTAGCCTTTAAGTCAAGTCACCAAATGTAGAGAAAAAGAAAAAAAAAATGGTCTGAAACCCAACGATTATCATTCTTTCAGTTGAAGAATCACCTTTGTTCTACACCATTCTCTCATTACCAAACCTACAACAACTATTTGAGATCGAGACAAATGCCTCTAACTATGCTATTGGTGTGGTTCTTACTCAACATGGGCATCCAGTGGCTTACCACAGTGAGACACTTTTAGACACAGTCCAAAAGTACCCCACTTACGAAAAACAAATGCATTCCATTGTGCAGACCTGCCATCAATAGAAGCATTACATTCTTGGGAAGGAAAAGGTCATCCACACAAACCACCGACCTCTACAGTTCTTATAGAGACAAGGGAACTTGCAGAACGATAGCCATTAGAATGGTCCACCTACCTACAACAGTTCCATTTTAACATTAAGTATAAGAAGGTAAGCACCAATAATGTCGTTGATTGCCTCAACCAACCATCGGTAATGGTGCTGATCACTGAGCTTGACTCTTGTGGGCACGAGACATCAAGGTGACCGCATCTTTACAAGAGTGATCCAAAATTTAGAAGCACATACCAGACACTCTTGGAAGGGAAGCAAGTTCCAAGTTTTCACCTTCAGGATGCATTGTTATGCCACCTGGCACACATTTCTGTTCCTTCAAGCAAACGTGCCAAGATGATCTGGGAGGCACACTACTGTTGGGTCGCTGGACATTTTGGAGTAGAGAAAACAGTGGCGGTATTGCAGAAGTATTTTTATTGGCCAAAAAATCATCAAGATGTTGGGAAGTACATTATATCCTGCACTCCCTACGTCATTGCCAAACCAACCATCAAGAAGCAAGGCCTGCATACTCATCTACCTACTCCGAGTCGTCCTTGGGAATCTTTCTTCATGGATTACATGTTGGGCCTTCCTTCTACTAAGCATGGAAACAATTGTGTTTTCGTGGTCATCGATAGATTCTCTAATATGGCCATCATGGTGGCCTGGAAGAAGAGTATCACAAAAGAGGTCGCTGCTAAGATCTTCTTTGAGCAAGTGTGGGTACACTTTGGGATCCCACAATCCATTGTCTTAGATAAAGACAACAGATTCTTGAGTGAATTTTGGTCAAGTCTCTGGTCGATGCTAGATACAAAACTTACTAAGTCCACAGCTTTCAATCCCTAAACGGATGGCCAAACAAAGGTTGTCAACAGGATGATCCTACACATTCTATGCATGTACAACTCGAAGCATCCATGCACATGGGATGAAATCCTCCCCTTTGTCCAACATAGCTATAACAGATCTCTCCATAGCTCCACGGGCCACAACCCCTTTTAGGTAGGGCTAAGGTTTCAGCCATTATGTCCCATTGATGTGGCCATACCATTTGCAGCTACTCAAGCAGATTCGGCCCATGTCCAATCCAAAGCCGACAGGACTAACAACTTCATTGAGCGCATTCAATACATCTGCCAGAAGGTCCATGATATATTACACAGAGCCAATGCTAAGTACAAGTAGTGTCATGATCAACACTGGGTGTCGCACAAGTTCCAGGTGGGCGACAAAGTTTGGCTACATTTGTAAAAGGAGTGTCTCATTAAACCCCACTGCAAGCTTCGCTCGCTCTGATATAGGCCATACACCATCACCACGGTTGTAGGGGACAATTCCTTCGATCTTAGCATTCCACCGTTCCTTGGTCTACACCCAGTGTTCAATGTAGACTGCCTTCTTCCATACTTTCCACCATTCTTGGACACATCTGCTGTTGCAGAACAACTCACACCAACAGAGCTAAACCCAGATTTCATGGAACATGCCACCAGCGATCAGATCATGGACACATAGATCAAGAACACTCGCCAGCAAAAGATCCAACTATATCATGTTGTCAAAGTTGGCCAACTCCTTCACCAAGGCAAATGGCTCACTAGGGACCAAGTTCAACACAAGTTTCCTCATCTCATGCAAGCACTCAACACAATGGCGACCATTGCTTCCTAAGGGGGGAGGAATGATCCAGGTGGATATTGGTGGCCACCCACCTATTCCACTGGGACTCCCAACACTGTCTCTTTTAGTTTTTTAGTTTCCTTAATTGTAGCATAGTGTACTATTTTTGGCAGTTTTTCGGGCGTTGAACTTCTGGAGCCATTTTGAGGCCTAAATAGTGTTTTTAGGGAAAACGAAGAGATTGAAAACATCCAAAATTATACTATTTGTTTACTTTCGACCTTCTCTTTGAGATATTCGAAACGAGGTATTATGATAGCCAAACGGAGATCGTATTCCAAAGTTACAATCCTGAGAAGTTGATGTACCAATTTACCCAAACGGGGCTCACAGTGTTGGCGCTTCATCTCCTAGGGTTAGTTTTTTTGGATGTTTAGGGTTTTCCATTGTTTCTTAATAATAAATAGGCCTTTGAGCCTCATTGTAAGACAATTCAGAGGCATGTAGCCGCCACATCTCCTCTCAGAGATAAGCTACCATCACTCGAGCTAGTCTTATTTCCATTATGTTTGTAAGCATATTTTAGTATTTGATATTAATGAAACGAAGTGTTATTTCTACTGAATCTTTGTATTTTTGGTTATATCTGTAATTTGTTGTGTTCTTGTTTAAATCCATATCAGTGGTATCAGAGCGGTTTGCTATATCTCTATTTTTCTTTGCATGTCCCCAACAAGGTCGAGATATAAGGAGTTAGGGCTCAATTTGGTTGAACCTTGCAAGATCAGCCTCCCAAATCCCGATGGCCTCCCATGGTGGAAGAAAAGAAAGATGAGGGGGCAGAAGATCCTTTCAAAAAAATTCTCAAGGAAGCCCTCGAGCGACAGAGGGACACGATGATGGATAACTTTTCCGAGATCCTTCGACGGCTACCCACAGGCGATGCATCTTCATCCAGCAGCCACTCTGGAGGCGCCACTCCTTTTAATGTACAAGTTAAATTTGATATTCCCATATTTGAAGGCATGATAGATGCAGACATCGTAGATAAATAGTTAAATCTGTTGGAAGGATATTTTTCAGTTCATGACCTTTCCAATCAAGAAAAGATTACTTTTGCACTTCTTAAAGTCGCCCCACATGTCAAGGACAAGTGGATAACCTACTATGAACAAAAGGACGAGAGTGAACCCTCGTTGTTTTTAGCTGCACCCACTTGGGATTCTTTCCAAGATGCCATCAAGTAACAATATTACCCTGTCAAAAGCTATGAAGATAAATACATAAAGTAGACTACGCTACAAAATGGAAGGGACCAAGATGTGTTGGAGTTCACAAATATTTTCCATACCCTTCACACAAAGCTGGGTATCAGAGATATTGAGTAGAATTTGGTGCTCAAGTACCGTGTCTGTCTACACAAGTAGATCCAGGACGAGATGGAGTTCGTGGACATTTCCTCGCTCGGCACGGCGTACCGGTACACTGTCAAGATTGAGCAGAAGTTTTAATAGAAGAAGCAGGACTTTGGATCCATGAATCCTAAGCAAGGAAAAGGCACCCCCAGACCATAGAAAAAAGGACCAAGCCAAGGCAAGGCTACCCAAGATAGTGTGCCGAAGCTGCAAGCAAAGAACAACACCATGAAGACAAAGAAGGACACAGGGAAATGGTGTGAGTTCCATAAGAGCCCTACCCACAATACAAGTGAGTGTCAGACCAAGCATCCATTGGTGGTTGAGCTAAAGGATTTTGAATCAAACGCATGTTCCGACTCTGAATTAGAACCCGATAAGGGAACTGACAAAGGGAAGCAGATCATTGATGCATAGACCAATGCCACCATGGCCACCACCAAAATCCGTAAGATTGATCCTGATGATCCAGAGGAGGGGGAATGCCTCTTCCACTCAGATTTGGCTGAAGGGTTCTCCACTGCAATTCATTGTCGACAATGGGAGCCAAAAAAACCTCATTTCAGTAGAGGTCGTGAAGTGGCTAGGCCTAAAGACTACAACACATCCACAGCCGTACACCATCGGGTGGCTTCACCAAGGACAAGATCTTCGCGCCTACCAGTAGTGTCACCTTCCCTATAGCATCAAGCCCTTTACGGATGGCGTATTGTGTGATGTTGCTCCTCTTGAATTTTGTGATGTATTATTAGAACAACCATACTTGTGGAAGCGACATGTTGTATATGAGTCTAGACCTCGCTCTGTGATTATTACCTTGGCCAACAAGTTGTACAAGATACTGGAGGTAGCCTCGCCTACCACCATTTTTTTATCACTACAAAGTAATCAATAAGATCATTTCCCAAACCAGGAAATTTATTTTCCTCATGATTCGCCTCATGGCAAGAAGAAGGCCATGGCAACAGATTCCAAGTAGGGCTCCTCTACACAGCAGCAATAGATGGACAAGGTTGTGGAGGAGTACAAGGATATTTTTGCCTCACCTACAGGGGTACTTCTGCATTGTCAGTTCAAGCACTACATTGATCTGAACCTGGTGTGCCACTTCCCAATGGGTAGATCTATCGGCACTCTGTTGTAGAGAAGGATGAGATCAGGAGGCAGAATGAGGAACTATTGCAGAAAGGGCACATTAGGTTAATCTCATCACCTTGTGGGAGCCTGATTATATTGGTACAGAAGAAGGATGGGACTTGGAGGCTTTGTATTGACTATCGAGCGTTGAACAAGATCACTGTTTAGAATAGGTACCCAATCTCGCAAATTGATGACCTTCATAACCAGCTTAAGGGGGGAAAATATTTTAGCAAGATTGACTTGAAGTCAGGTTATCACTAGGTGCCTATCGAACCTTCTGATGTGCGGAACTCTGCCTTCAAATCCAAGGAGGGCCTTTTCGAATGGTTGGTCAAGCCATTCAGATTAATGAACGCCCCTGCCACCTTCATGAGACTAATGGACAACATCTTGTGACCCTTCACCAATGCATTTGTGGTGGTGTATTTGGATGACATCTTGATCTTCAGCCAAAGTTGGGATGAGCACCTCCACTATATTCGACAAGTTCTTCAAATCCTGTGACAACACAAGCTATATGCTAACTTGGAGAAATGCACCTTTGGCCTGACCCAAGTTCAATATCTAGGGTACTAATTGATGAGCAGGGTGTACATGTGGGCCCATCCAAGATACAAGTCATTCAAGATTGGCCAGCCCCAACCACTCTAACAAAGCTTTGCATCTTTTTGGGTCTTGCCAGCGTCTACTGTAGGTTCATGTTGGGGTTCTCTCATATCACTTGGCCTTTAAGTAAAGTCACCAAAGGTGGAGCAAAAGAAAAGTTTTTTTGGTCTGAAACCCGGTGACAAGCATTCTCTGAGTTGAATAATTGCCTCTATTCTGCACCAGTTCTCACATTACCAGACCTGCAAAACCCATTTGAGATTGAGACAGATGCATCTGACTATGATATTGGTGCAGTTCTTACTCAACATGGGCATCCGGTGGCTTACCACAGTGAGAGACTTTCAAACATATTTCAAAATTACCCCACTTACGAAAAAGAAATGTATTCCATTTTGTAGGCCTACTGTTAATGGAAGCATTACATTCTTGGGAATGAAACGGTCATCCACACAGACCACTGACCTCTACAGTTCATATAGACACAAGGGAAGCTACAGAACAATCACCATCAGAAATTTTCAACCTACCTGTAACAGTTTCATTTGAACATTAAGTATAAGAAGGGCATCACCAATAATGTCGTTGATTGCCTCAACCAACCACTCGTCATGGCGCTGATAACTGTGCTCGACTCCTGTGGACACCAAACATCAAGGTGGCCACATCTTTACAAGAGTGATCCAGAATTTAGTAGCACATACCAGACACTCCTTGAAGGGAAGAAAGTTACAATTTTTCACCTTCAGGATGCATTGTTGTGCCACTTAGAACACATATGTGTTCCTTCAAGTGAACATGCCAAGATGATCTGGGAGGCACACTATTGTTATAGACATTTTTGGACACTTCAACCCCAATCACAAATGTCCATAAACTGAGGGCTCCCAAGTCCCTAAAAGTGTTGCTTCACTGCCTAAAGGAACAAGGTCAACTGATTACATCATCTCCTAGACGTTCTCCACTGAAACCTGCTCATAAATGGTCAAAACGGGACCATACTGAAAGCTCAATGCAGAGGGTGCGATGCATATCACCTGCCCAATGTACAGGGTGCGATGCATATTGTTTTGTCCCTCTATAGGGTGTGATGGTCAAGAATGGACAAATGGCAGGGACAAAAATGTGAGGTGGAAGATCATGGAATCTTCCAGAAGCTTCCCCTCTGACACTTGCCACTCCATTTTCGATCAAGGATGAGTAAGAGATCATCATTCTCCGAGTGGAAGCAAGAACTATCTGAGAGAGGACACTAATCAATATCCCAAAAGATGACTCACCTCTCTATAATCATCTATATATGGATCCCTCATCACAGATATCCGGAGGCTGGAATTTTGTAACTTATAGAGAAGTTTTGTTGGTATTCTGGTGCACATTCATAGTGTTGGGTGATCTAGCTTTGCTTGAGGTGAAGAAAGGCTTCTTAGCTGGAGGATGATGCTGGGTCAGAGCTCATGGTTGTAATCTTCTTGCTACTTTTCATCTGAATAAAGCTATTCTTGTTTCCTTCCATATTCTTGTGTACTTATTTATATATGCTTGTATATGGTTAATAAACATTTGATCCTGCATTATTTATGAACTTAGATCTTTGTTTCTTACATAGTAGTATGTTGCCGTGATTCTACAGGTCCTTTTGAAGCTGAGTAGACAAAGGGCAAGCGGCAAAATTCTATCAAGAAGGAGAGGAAATCGAGCGCAAGACTCAGGTTGGCCCTCTTAGTTCTCCTCTCATCTATTTTCATAAAAGGAATCAATAGTAGACTTTGATTGTTTGTTTCTAAGATAGCCACCCATCTTAGTGGGAATAGCAGCATCCGTGTGGACAGTATTCCCGTATAACAAAATGGCGACTCCATTGGGGAGCGACTAGATTAATTGTTAGCCTATCTATCCTTGTTTCTTTTATAAACATACAGATGGAGCCTGAAGTCAAGCCAGCTAGCCTTCAAACTTCATTTGTCATACAAATGCAAAGTAGACCAATGTTGCTTTAGTCAATCTTCGTGTTTTGTTTATGAATTAAACAATAGATCTACAAGCAATCTAATTTCCCTAAGTGGTGGCTCTAGTAACCTCTTAGATCACCCTTGTGTTTTACATACACTGATCTTTACTTATTCGGCCTAAAACACCTGAACTAGATTGCAAACTGTGAGTGAAATCTCGTTCAAAGTCTTGCATTGTAGCCATTGCACCCTGCCTTCAAGGCAACCTATATGCATCACACTTCCCGAATGGAGTAGGTGCGCTGCATACTGAGTTCAATTTGTAACAGGTGCGATGGTCAGGGAGGATTGACTTTACCCTCCGACTGTGGATTTTTCTCACTATTTTCAGTCTTATTCAAGAGTTTTTTGTTGTCTGTAATCAGTGTACTTCGATGAATACCCCTTTCTCTTGCATTATTCTGCCTCCTTAGTGAAAAGAACTATAAACTTTTATTATGTATTGTGCGTTGTTTTAGTTCTCTTTTTCAAAAAGTAGCATAGTCGAACTGTCGTCTCTAGATCTGAAAGTGTCGTAGCTGTTTTTTTTAGTTTTAGAAAGCAATTCCATTGTTTTAGATAGTTGATTATACAGTTACTATTGCATGGGATTTGAATTACTAGTTTTAAAGTGTCGAAAAGCAATTTCCATTTCAAAATTGCAAAGTGTCTCTCTTGCTTTCACTTCGTTTTAAAAAAGAATCTTGTTGAGTACAGTCACTTTAAAAGTAATTCAGTTTTTCACATAGCTTTCTTAGCGTCATTTACACATTAAGAGAGTTGAAAACCAATACATGCATGTGCATTTGCATTTTGAATGCTTGGCTTGATTTAGGACTGTGCATATTAGCGTGTGCTCTGTGCTTTGTGAAGTAAAGATGCTTGACTTTATTCCCTCTAGTAGCTAGGATTTTCATTGTTGAAAGAAGATAAAACGTTTGTTTATCATCTTAGACTGCATTTAGGAATTATACATACATCACGTGGTGAACCTAAAAGGAAAACTG
The DNA here is from genome assembly GCA_000404065.3 of Pinus taeda. NCBI lineage: Eukaryota > Viridiplantae > Streptophyta > Pinopsida > Pinales > Pinaceae > Pinus > Pinus taeda. The sequence continues at coordinate 74,944 of APFE030476397.1, read as the reverse complement.
TTAAGCAAGATCAACTTAAAATAAATCGGATGAATCTAACAACGCTTTGGAACTTAACGCACAACATCTAGAGATCTAGGCTAGAGACGTATTCCGGCATCGTAAAACCTGGTAACTATTGCTTTCAGTGCTAGTTGGGTGATTCCTCCACTCTGAGACGGCAAGTGCCAGTACGGACTTGCGCTCCCATGTACCGTCGCGTATATATTGGGAGACCACAATAGGCTGCATCCTTTATCCTTAGGAAGCCGTATCTGCCGCCCTATCGATTGTAATGCACTGAACACATCATTCGGGAAGATTAACTGCCATACCATAAAAAGTATTCTGTAGTTTTACGATTGGTTTGGTAATTCTCTCTGCCTAGATCTCCAAAGTAGTCCATTTTGATCCTTTTCAAACTTCTTAAAGGAAAAGGTCCTCTGAGTGCTTGTCACTTCAAGCTCAATAAAAATTGGAGGCGACTAGAGTCATCTTTTGTTTTTTCTCGACTCTTTAAAATTGAAAAAACAAGTTGTGTCCAAGCGTCTAAAAATTTATTTTAATCGGAATAACGTCACAAATTCCCCCGTTGATCTTCAGGTTGAGAAAATGGAGTCTACCAACCAAGGATTTCCCCGTGAAGGAAATCCTAGTCCCTTCCTATCTTGGGGAGATGTTGTTCCACCCCATATGGCCACTTTGTCACTTCCAGGATTGACATTTGGTTTTCCAGTCTGGCTCTTCTCTACCTCTATTGTTCAGAATCCTGTAATTCCTGAACAGTCTAATCAGCAACTAGATGACACTAGAGTTGTCGCCCAAGCTTCTACTTCATCTGATTCTCCCTATCCTCCTTCCTCTTCGCTTGATAAAGCCAATAAAGCTAAAATTCAAGTAACTGAGAAGAAGAAGAAGCAGAAAGAGAAAAAGGAAAAGAAGAAAAAGGAACCAAAATCGAAAGGGAGCAACCAAGTATCGTCTAGAAAAAATCCACACACCGCACAGTCAAAACCTAAATCTCCTTGTGTCATTTGCAATGGAGACCACTGTCACCGAAATTGTCCCTGCATCCCTTAGATCTTAAGGGACTGGTCTCCTCGTTTGCACAATCTGGTAGCATCAACCTCTGGCGATCATGTTGAATGCTCACCGTCAACCCGTGAAAGTGAAGCACATGGACAAAGAAGGAATCCTAAACTTCCTTGTAAGTTGTGTGAAGGCGATCACGCCATCCACCATTGTCCCTTCCTTGAAGAGGCTAAAAGATTTTTAGATAATCGTCTGGTTTCACCATTACAACTTCCTCCTGGATATCGAAAACTCCTGTCGAGCCCTCCACCTATTGAAAATTCGGCTGGCCCATCCTTGTGGTCAACCGAAGCACCTATCGTTGAAAATGAACCCTCGGAATCCATACCAAACAAAAGTCAAAGGGTCGATACGGTAGTTGACCCGGTATTACCTTCAGAGTGTTCATCTTCGAACGATACCATCACTGAAGAGAAAGAGAACGACATCGTTCAAATTCTTTTCATCAACACCGACTCCGATGAGCTTGGGGGTAGTCCTCCCGTTCCTTTACCGCAGGAAGGGATTTCATCAAAGTCATATATGGCCGTCTATTTGGTCCCACCACCAAGCAACCTAGTTGTTTCCTTCGACTGGAATCTACTAGGCAGACCCCGTTTACCAGCCAGTGTACCATTCGGAATCATTTCACAAGCTTACAAAAGGGTCATGGTTGGTACCATCATTGATGAAGGGGCTTCTATGAGTATCCTTTCCTTAACTGCTTGGAAAGTGCTTGGTTCGCCATCGCTTTTGCCTGGAATGAGAAACCTAACAGGCTTCGACAAGGGAACCAGTCGACCTTTAGGGATCCTTCCAAATGTGCCCATTACTTTGAGAAGGAAAACTGTTCACATGAACATTATGATAGTTCAAGGACCTTTAGATTATAATCTACTCCTTGGACGCGACTATATTTATTGCATGGGAGCCATCGTCACCTCACTCTTTAGAGTAATGTGTTTTCCGCACGAAGGTAGAATGGTTAAGCTCATAGACCAAATGTCATTCCCCGATTCACACATCACGAATAGTCAAATGCCATCCCTGAATGGTCTTTTCATGCAAGAAATGTCTCATCGGTCTCCATTCCGTCCACCTGATGAACACGAGTGATTCTGGAAGATGTGATTGAAACCCAGGGGGCATGCACCCTGGTCTGTTTCGGCAGGAAAACCTTGGGTATAGGGTTGATTTCTGCAAGGGATATATGACTAGTCTGGCGAACCCGTCCTCACAGGAAAACGGGAATAGACTGGAATAAGATACCTTCATTAAGGTTATGTCGAGTGACACCACTCCCCTTTGTCTGTTTCGATAGACATCGCTGAGAAAGAATTTTATCTGCTACGCGGATGAAACTTTCTTGGTAACCTGGAAATTTTTCGCTATACCTGGGGGCATGCAAAACTTTCCGCATGCAAGTGAAGAGCGGCTATTTATTTTTTAAATTTGTAGGATATCTAACCCTTTAAACCCGTAAGGCTAGTTGTTTCCTAACTTGCATAAAGAAATGATTCGGGGCAAAGCTTCAAAAGGTGCAAGCTCCATAAAAAATGGCATCTTGAATGAGACGTTTCTTATCATACGAATGGCGAGCAATGTTGTCGTAGAGTTCAAGCTCATTAAAAAAATAAACTCTCCACGAGCAGTTTTAGCGCGTAGTTCAAGCTCGTTAAAAAATAAACATAAGTCATGAGAAAGTGTTTCTCCCCACGTTTAAGCTCATTAAAAAATGAACAGGTAAATAACCATTTTCAATGCCTTATCGCCATATTTTGAGCCTTGGTCGTGTTCTCGCCATCACCTCCACTCTGTTTTTAGCCGATCATTCACCCCCATATGATTGTTTACTCCTTCGAGGAACATCTGTGAAGAGTGATTTTGCTAGCCATCTTTGTAACACTGCCGTGATTGGAAAATTCCAAATTTTACCTGGAATCAACTGCTACCCGAAACCATCACTCGTTCCTCGAAAACGAGTCTTCTTTAAGCTCTTTTCACCTGACTCATAAAATATGAAAAGATTGTCAAGTGATTGGCCTCTCAAGCTCGTTAAAAGGCATCGGAAGTGTTATCCCTCCTCTAGATTTTAATCTTTTTGGACCTGAGGGATTATTACACAAAAAGATCGAGCGCTTGTCTTGTTCGGCTCGTTAAAACTATCGAAAATTCATCCCTTTTTTATTATTTTACGCTTTTTCGGACTTAAGGGATTATTCAATGAAAAGAATCTTTGGATTCTTCTTTCCATTTCTTTCAGACTCTCTAAAATTGAAAGAGGTCGAGTTATCTTTGTCGTTAAACTCGTTAAAACTAAATACTAACAAACTCATCCAACAGGACGAGAACGAGTTTCATTGTCGCTAGACTCGCTAAAATATAGCGACAGGTTCGCCCGAAGGGCAGATTATAGAACAAGCATATGTTATCCTCCTCAAGCTT
>APFE030476397.1:60014-71023 GCA_000404065.3 Pinus taeda | reverse complement strand
AAAAAGATTAACGACCTCATGCTTTAGGGGGCAACTGTTATAGACATTTTTGGGCACTTCAACCCCAATCACAAATGTCCATAAACTGAGGGCTCTTATGTCCCTAAAAGTGTTGCTTCACTGCCTAAAGGAACAAGGTCAACTGATTACATCATCTCCCAGAAGTTCTCCACTGAAAACTGCTCATAAATGGTAAAAAATGGACCATAATAGAAGCTCAATGCAGAGGGTGCGATGCATATCACCTGCCCAATGTATAGGGTGTGATGCATACTGTTTTGTCCCTCTGTAGGGTGCGATGGTCGGGAATGGACAAATGGCAGGGACAAAAATGCGAGGTGGAAGATCATGGAATCTTCCAGAAGCTTCCCCTCTGACACTTGCCACTCCATTTTCGACCAGGGATGAGTAAGAGATCATCATTCTCCAAGTGGAAGCAGGAACTATCAGAGAGAGGACACTAATCAAGATCCCGAAAGATGACTCGCCTCTCTGTAATCATCTATATATGGATCCCTCATCACAGAGATCCAGAGGCTGGAATTTTGTAACTTATAGAGAAGTGTTGTTGGTATTCTGGTGCACATTCACAGTGTTGGGTGATCTAGCTTTGCTTGAGGTGAAGAAGGGCTTCTTAGCTGGAGGATGATGCTGGGTCGGAGCTCATGGTTGTAATCTTCTTGATACTTTTCATATGAATAAAGTTATTCTTGTTTACTTCCATATTCTTGTGTACCTGTTTATATATGCTTGTATATGGTTAATGCACATCTGATCCTGCATTATTTATGAACTTAGATACTTGTTTCTTGCATAGTAGTATGTTGTTGTGATTCTACAAGTCCTTTTGAAGCTGAGCAGACAAAGAGAAAGTGACAAAACTCTATCAAGAAGAAGAGGAAATCGAGCGCAAGACTCAGGTTGGCCCTCTTGGTTCTCCTCTCATCTATTTTCATAAAAGGAATCAATAGTAGACTTTGATTGTTTGTTTCCAAGATAGCCACCCATCTTAGTGGGAATAGCGGCATCCGTGTGGACACTGTTCCCGTATAACAACTATAGTCAGGTCAGTAGACATTTTGGAGTAGAGAAAATAGTGTTGGTATTGCAGAAGTATTTTTATTGGCCAAACTTCGTCAGGATGTTGGGAAGTACATTAGATCCTGTACTCCCTGTTCCATTGCCAAACCAACCATCAAGAAGCAAGGCCTGTATACTCCTCTACCTCCTCCTAGTCATCCTTGGGAATCTGTCTCCATGGATTACATGTCAGGCCTTCCTTCTACTAAGCACGAAAACGATTGCGTTTTCATGGTCGTCAACAAATTCTCTAAGATGGCCATCATGGCAGCCTACAAGAAGAGTATCATAGTAGAGGCCACTACTAAGATCTTCTTTGAGCAAGTGTGGGTACACTTTGGGATCCCACTTCCATTGTATTAGATCGGGACATCAGATTCTTGAGTGAATTTTGGTCAAGTCTTTGGTCGATGCTGGATAAAAAACTTACTAAGTTGCCAACTTTCCATCCACAAATGGATGGCAAAACAGAGGTTGTCAACAAGATGATCATACACATTCTACGCATATATAACTCGAAGCATCCATGCACATGGGATGAAAGCCTCCCCTATTTCCAGCATAGTTATAATAGAGCTCTGCACAGCTCCACAGACCACAACCCCTTTCAGGTAGGGCTGGGATTTTATCCATTATGTCCCATTGATGTGGCCATACCATTTGCAACTACTCAATCAGATTTGGCCCATTTCCAATCCGAAGCTGACATGGCTAACAACTTCATTGATTGCATCCAATACATCCACCAATAGGTCCATGTTATATTGGAGAAATCCAATGCTAAGTACAAGCAGCGCCATGATTAGCACCAGGTGTCGCATAAGTTCTAGGTGGGCAACAAAGGTTTCCTACATTTGCAGAAGGAGAATCTTGTTGGACCCTAAAGCAAGCTTCACCTGCTCTGATATGGGTCATACACCATCACCAAGGCTGTAGGGGACAATGCCTTCAAGATTAGCATTCCACAGTTCCTTGTTCTACACCTAATGTTCAATGTAGACTACCTTCAACCATACTTTCCACCATTGTTGGACACATTTGCTATTGTAGAACAACTCACTCCAACATAGCTAAACCTTGACTGTATGGAAAAGGCCACCACTGATCAAATCATGGACACACAAATCAGGAACACTCACCAACAAAAGATCCAACTATAACGGGTTGTCAAAGCTGGCCAACTCCTTCACCAAGGCAAATGGCTCACCAAAGACCAAGTTCAGCAGATGTTTCCCCATCTCATGTAGGCACTCAACGCAATGGAGACGATTGCTTCCTAAGGGGGGAGGAATGATCCAGGTGGATATCAGTGGCCACTCACCTATTCCACTTGGACTCCCAACACTATCTCTTTCAGTTTTTCAATTTCCTTAATTGTAGCACAATTTACTATTTTTGGCAGTTTTTTGGGTCCTGAACTTCCGAAGCCATTTTGAGGACCTAAACGACGTTTTTAACGGAGAGACCAAAAACGTTTAAAATTTGCAAGGCCATTTGTTTTTGGTCTTCTCTTCGTGATCTTTGAAATGAGGTAATATGATAGCCAAAGAGATCATATGCCAAAGTTACGACCTCGGGAAGTTGATGTACCAATTTACCCAAACGGGGCCCACAGTTTTGGTGCTTCATATACTAGGGTTAGGTTTTTGGATGTGTAGGGTTTTCTATTGTTTCTCAATAATAAATAGGCCTTTGAGCCTCATTTTAACACAATTCAGAGGCATGCAGCCACCACATCTCTTCTCAAAGATAAGCTACCATCGCTCAAGCTAGTATTATTTCTATTATGTTTGTAAGCATATTTCAGTATTTGATATTAATGAAACGAAGTGTTATTTCTATTGCATCTTTGTATTTTTCGTTATATCTCTAATTTATTGCATTCCTGTTTAAATCTGGATCATTGATGGGATCATTTTGGGTGTAGAGATCTAATTGGACATAACTGGCTCTAGAGGGTTAGTACCCCCAACCTTCTAATTATTTCCCCCTTGTCCCCTTCTTGCCTTTGCCAACCAGAGTCAAAGGACCAAGCAACAGAACAGGCTATGAGGAAGATGTTGAAATGACACTCGCAGGATGAATACTGCGGGAGTCTTGTCATCGTATCAAACTTGTTTTCTTTGTTAAACTCACGTGAACCAGAACAAGTGGACACCAAAATTGACCTTGCTCCTCCTTCTGATCTGGAAAACCACTACGAACTCTATTAGAATTCAGAGAGGTCCAACATTGAGTCAGCTATCCTACTTCCAATGTAAAAGAACCACCAACCATGATAGAATTCAATTCTCTCTTATTTGCCTTGCTAACCTAATGGTAAGGCAGAGACTAACGATCTGTACTAACTAGTCTTTTTCTAGTCTTAATTTCTTATTACCTTAAATGGTTGGTGTCTATATTGACGGCTTCGAAGCTATTTTTGGATCAAGGAGGGACACTTGTGGCTCGATGGACCATACACCTTTACTCAGGGGATCCTCTAAGTCCTCACTGGGCTTTCAATGGATGGAAAAGAGGTAAAGATGCCATTTAAATAACATAAGCACGCTAGGAATCATGGAGAAGAGACAATCATAAAGAAAATCAATAAGAAGGTTTATCAAGCCTGATATGACATATTTAAAATCCATCTTTAGTTGGACCTAGATATCGGCTATATTGTCCAGAGCTAATATGGTCAAATAGGTAGATTGAATAAGCAACAAATAGTAGGGTACCTATGTTGATTTTGGGTAGCATCAGATATGATCTAGAATTGAAATTTGGTGGAGTGGCTAAGGCACACGAGATCTCCAAGACCCAGAAATCATTTGGAGAAATTCCACTCGCATGAGGAGTTACTAAAATAATTAATGTTTTTAATGAGTTCATAAGTCTAAACTTAGAAAAATCAAAATATTAATGTGTATTAATAAAGATAAGGGTGAGAAGCTTCTAAGAGATAAGGATAAAGTTTGTTTTAATCTTAGCATTGATTAGAGACATAATCTCGGTCATTGATTCATCAATAGGAAAAGTGTAAGAGAAGACTTGAGGATCATTTGGAGACACACCGATAGATACTCAGTATCCCAAGGAAAATCGATTCTCAAAGAGAAGGAGATCGATTTCAGAGGGAGAGTTGTAGGGTGGAGGAAGAGGAGGGAATCAGCAGCAATAAGTGACTGAGGAGGAGGTGACACAGGGGCAATGAGGAACAACGCAGAGGGAGACACAGTCCAGGGGATATGAAGCCCTCAAGCAAACTGATGCAAAACCACGCAGATTGATGCAAAAGTGACACAGTAGTTCGAGAAGGGTCTCCAGGGCGTCAGACATTTTCCTGGGGAATGTCTCAGATTTTTTCTCTTAGTATCTATATAAAATCATTCCTTGTAAAGTGATTGTTGCTGAATATTAATAAAACCATCATCCGCTACACCGGTTTTCTGTAATGTTCCCATTTTTTGTGAGTGAAAAATTCAGTGAGTTTTGCCAAGGGAAGGTGGGGAACACCAAGGGAAAGGACTAACAATTATAAATAGATCTTGGAGGCCTCCATTTGGTATTTTTGATCATTTGACAATAAAACATGAGTTCTCTTGAGTTGCTTATCCAAGACAACTGTGTTGTTCAAGACAAGGAATTTCTGAGCGGGAATTCCACCCTCATTTCGGAGAACTTCGAGTGTCTCCCTAGTGAGGCAATTTGGGGAGCTCAATTTAGAGTTTCCATTGGCCAATTTGCAAGTTATTTCAGCTGGTACGTTTTCCTTTCAGGGTGCAGAAGTGGTTCAAATTGCTTGTGGGGAGATCAATTACGAAGAAGTAGAACATCGAAGGATTTGCAGGGTCTTCCCCCTAATATAGCCGGATATTTTGTGGTGATTAGCAGGGCTGAGTTGAGAGAATTCTTGGGGCCGAAATTCTACATTTATGGAGGTGGATTTGGGCTTAATTCAGCAGTATTAGTTTTGTGGGGCATTTTTTGGCCAAATTGGGCAATTTGCACTTATTAGGGGTCACCGGGGATTGGTGGATTCAGCCAAAACCCTTTCTAGGTTTTTGTGGGTTTATTGAGAGGAGTTTATAGATAATTTTACAAAAAAAATTGAGCGATATTCGAACTTGAAATCCTAATTCTTATAGTAGGGTGAATTCCTAGTTAGTTGGGGAATTTTCACCATTTTGTGGGTTCAACTTTGGCTTGGCGATAGGCCAAACCCTTTCTGAGTTTTTATGGGTTTTAGGCAAGGAGCACTCTCCTAATTTTATAGAATTTTTTGGGCACTCTAGAGTGGGAAAATTAGGGGGCGAAGTCAAGCAGTAGTGTAGTTTTGGAGCAAAAACGTAGTTTTCTAGAGGAGCTTGCTATTATAATTGTTGAACTTTCTTGTATTCATCATATGGTGCTTGTAGCTTGCCTTGTGAAAGCCCAGGTGCATTTTATGTAACTTCTTTGTACCACAACACTATTATTAATCAAATATTTGCAAATTTGTGGATTTGGAGATATTTCTAGTTTATGTGTATGAATTTTTGAAAGATTATGTGTTATTATATTTGCATGAATTTGTTATCATTGTAAAACTTCCATTACGAATATTACAGTAGTATCAGAGCATGATCTTTGCTAGTTGTGGAGTAGCCAGCAATATCATGGAAGATTTGGGCATGTATGCACCGTGATGGGTGAACTATAGACAAACCCATGGCTGAAGGGAGAGTGAGTATCATTGAGGTAAAAATTACCCTCACCCACTTTGATGTTTCAGCTAGGAGTTATGTCAGAAAATGGGTACAAGAATACAATAATCAGACACATATTTCTGACTAAACCCCATGAGAGAGGAAAATGCTATTAGACATGCCACTTTGCACTTGGATGGAGATGCCATGGAATAGTGGTACCGAGGGTTGATCCCTTTGGGTCATGTATGTATCGCATCCTAGAAAGAGTTCACACAGAGACTTGTGGAGAGACTTGACCGAAATGACACCAGACCCCCTCAAAGGGAGTGGATACGACGAGGAAAGCTAGAGGATGAGACCAGGAGGCATTTCTACTGGTAGAGAACGAGCTTTAGATGTTAGAATCTCAACAAGGAGTTTGAGCAGGAGGACATGCAGGATCGTGAGTGACACATCGATATACCCGGTGTGGCACAGGAGTCACCATTGTTGGAGGCCTCTTTGGTAGCTCCAGTTGACAGCTCGGTTGAGGGAATAGAGCATATATTCGGAGGGCCATCTATTGATGAGATGCTAATAGTTGATGAGGTACCCAGTGCTATGACCCAGTTTCTAGACAATGGCCACCCATAGCAGGTTGATGAGGTGCCTCGAGGCATACTTGTCATTAAGGAGGTACCAAAAGAGACGAAGGGGCCCAGAGCGGTGACCAAGCTTAAAGAGGATAACCTCCCTCCACAGTTTCATCAGTTTCGGGCTAGCCTTTTAGCTTTGAGAAAGAAGGCCATGACAATAAGAGAGGCCATTCTACAGCAAAATGAGGAGTTGGAGGGCATGAAAGCATTTTTTTCTGAGTCAGGCCAAACTAACTTGCGTTGGGGAATGGTTAGGTTCCCTAATGGTTTATTTGGTGTGCCCATTGGAGCGATGGGGAAACCCTACTCAGACATTATAGGCTAGTAGCACTAGCAAGTTACCACTACACCTTGGAGAGGGAGAGGCAGAGTCACCTCGACATATTTTATGTCTTGACCAGGATGGTGAGATGAGGTGACATGAGTTGCACAGGGTGCATCCTTGGAAGGATGGAGGGTTAGTTCCATGTACAGGAGTTTATGCTCTTGATCCTTCCCTTGGGGTTGGATGGCAAGATATATTTAGTTGATATCTAGTGGAGCTAGCTAGGAGGTTAGATGCATCCATGGCACAACTCCACGAAGGCTGTGGATTACCAGAGGGGCTAAGGGGCCAGACTGTTGTTGGGATCCAGGTGGGATTTTCCATCACATCATGTAGTCAATAGGTCATGGTAGAAGCTACGTGATGGACTTGGTGGTTGGGTGCACACACCTTTTCATATCTCCTTCAGAGTTCCTAAGAACACTAGTGATAAGATGGATTCACAGAGGAGTAGGCAGATTTCATGAGTTGTCATGGAATATTGATTATGCATAGTCACAGGTTGATTAACCTACTCTGGCAGGAGCTGGTAGGAGGAAGTGGCATCAGTAGACCACCAAACAATGCATTACATGGAGACAATGCTCTCTCATTGGTATATTGGACATTGGAGCTGCTGAGGATAGACACAATAGTGTCATTCCCATTGGTATGTGAGGAGTTAGACCACTTAGGTATTTCAAGGAAGATGGGGAGATGTAGCCCACATCATGGAGGGATTACTAGTAGAGTAGTGGTGCATTAGCACATGTAGGATGGCATATGATATAGGGTGGTATGACCATAGGTATTAGTACCCAGGGGTGCACAAGGATATGCCACAGAGTCCAGTCTTATGTAGAGGGATGTGACGTGATGCATACATATCCAATTTTAGAACCTAGAATTCAATGTTGTATAGAGGTATGCAACAATGAGCAGTGGCTTGCAGAGGAGCATGGAGATGCATGGTTGTTTGATGTAGCATGTTGGCTTGCATTGAGCAAATCAAATCACATCAGGTACACGTGGGGAGAGTCAGATACAATGACACAGGTAGGATACGAGACGGTACATGATGGTACACTAGTAGAACGAGATATACAGTGGTCTATAGGTATAGGATATAGGGTACAGTGCCAGTTCTAGGACTACAAGGATACTCAGTGGGATGCAGTGGCATATGGTGCTGCACAACGAGGTCTTGGAGGGTTTCCTCCAAGGAGGCTTATGGACAGGGACACTAGGCATACCTTTGGGTGTACTTCACCCAGGATTGACAGGGACATAGATGAGAAATACTTGATGGTATCCATGGGGACTCACATGCTTGTCCTTCTTTTGCATCACTTACAGGTAAAGAAGATTTGGTTGTTGTCCTTTGACACTCTAGGCATGAGTAGTTGGGGATAGGGAGCTCACCCGAGATATTGGGATGACACTCAACACACTAGGGGAGAGACTTCTTAGTGGTGGAATTGGGTCGGTGCATGAGTTGACAACCATATGTTGGGGATGAGGTGATCATCTACAGGGGTTCCATATCGTTCATCAATAAGCCTATGCCTTGGGAGCAGGTCACAAGGGAGACATGTGTCACTCTTTCCATAGGGCATGTCAGGACCATGCATGAGCAAAGGATATCGTGTATGATTGAGGAAACTTTCCAGTATGTGTTCGACCTCCAGACATTATATTGGCACATTATCAAGAGGGCGAATGGCAGACTCAGTAGTGATGGTTGGCAGGAGTGGGATGGGTTTGCATACACTGAGTCGATTGCGAGTATAAGATACCCATCTATTGGTTCCCTTTAGGGGGTAGCTTTTTGGCACATGTGGCTTCCAACAGTCATCGGTACAACACAGTGGCAGGCACAGGGTAGTTTATCATGCATCAGATCAGTTCATGATATATTATGCCTATATGTCAGTTTCATGCAGGGATTAGGAACAAGGAACAAATAGATTCCAGTAGTTGTTAGAGTTATGCTGCAATAGGTCTGGTTATGGGATCCAGGGATTTATTTGATTGATAGGACACTTCATTCTATGATGAGTAGGTTCATGGAAGAGAGTGATCTAGTTCACCTTGGGTGTGACACATGCGAGATCGCTGAAACCTCCATTGTATGGCAAGGAAGATTTATCACGTTGTTGCTCAGGATTGAGATTGACAGTGTATGGGTAGACATTGACATCATGGAGATGCCTAGCCAGGATAAGCTTGGCCTTCAAATATATCCCACCATTAGGATTCGGGAGGGGAGGATACAGTCGAAGCATGATGGGAAGTTTTTCATAGTCAAAGTGGCACAGCGTTAGCATGCTGACACCCTTCTGAGACTAGCATGGGATCTGGGTACAACAGGATTTGGTGATTCATCTACCCTCAGGGGTAAGTTTCTTTCTACAGGTAGAAATCATTCAGATATTCCATTAGAATCTGGTGATTCGCTGTTGACATGGGGATCGTCACTAGTATGGCAGGATTTTCAACAATGAGGAGTGGTTCGGTGGCACATTTGGGACCTCGGCATTGGCTAGGCAAACGTTTGGAGCAGCTGGATATTGCTTGAGGACAAGCAATTTTTGGTGAGGAGGACTGTAATGTTCCCAATTTTTGTGAGTGCAAAATTTACTAAGTAGTTTCGCCAATTTTTGGTGATATTAAATTAAAAAGAGAAAATATTATTTTGTCGGAAAAAAGTGGAAATTATTATTTTAATGAAGAAAGGTGACAAAGTAATATTTTATTAATGGAAGATGGGTGTAGGTTTTAACCCTGTACAAAAATTACCTGCATACGAATTCTAAAACACAGAAAATAAACAGTGTGAGAGCATAACACATAAAACACATATACACAGAGATTTTCCCCTGGATCCCAAAACCGGGACTACCAAATTTATTTTTCATTATGTTCCTTTCAATATTACAATACATATTTATACATGCCGAAGCATCCAATACCATGGACTGAAAACCATCACGTCCAAAACCATGTGCGAAAACCATGCACAAAACCATAGGTAGGTCCACCCAACCTAATAGAGGGTCCAAAAAAAAATTCCCCGGGGCAGTACCCCATAGAGGGGGGATAACCACCCCCCTCAAACTGCTTGTGACCCCCCCGCTACACAGTCAGCGCAACGAAGGGGGGGGCTCCACCCCCCCCCCCCCCGCCCTCTAACCCCGCAGTTAACTAGGTGGGCTACTTGTGGAAAGAACATAACAAAACCCAACATTCTCCCACTTGTTGTTTTCTTTCCATAGGAGACCTTAGTCATTTATCCAGCCCTCAAATGCCCATTGTTTCTCTACACAAAGAGAAATTCTCAAAGCTCACAGATTTTGTCAATGCATCTGCAGTATTCTTCAAAGTGTCCACCTTTACTAGCAAAACTTTTTTGCCTTCTATCGTATCCATCAAAAAGTGATACTGAACATCAATGTGCTTTGTCTCAAAATGGTAAGCAGTGTTCTTTGCCAAGAAAATTGCATTTTGGCTGTCACAGTGTATCCTTATAGCTCCCTATACTAACCCCATACTTTAACACAATCTCTCCAACCAAATTTCTTCCTTGCTTGCATGAGTGGTTGCCATGTATTCTACCTTTGTAGTTGATAGTGCCACTACATATTGTTTCTTACTCATCCAACTGACTGCACCTCCAAAATAGGTTAAACACATACCCACTTGTAGATCTTCTCTGATCGAAATCTCTAGCCCAGTCTGCATCAACAAAGCCACAAATATCCAACACTCTATCCAATCCTGGTCTTCCTCAGTAGCACAAACCATAATTACTAGTGCCAAGCAAATACCTGAAAATCCACTTCACTGTTGTCCAGTGCTCCTTCCTTGGTTTTGAAATAAACCTGCTCAATACTCCCACTACATGTGCAATGTCTAGTCTAGTACAGACCATTGCATACATCAAGCTACCAACTACACTTGCATATGGAACACAGAACATGTCCTCTAGGAACCTTCACCGGTTTAATATCCTGCATATTAAACCTTTGTAGTATTGTCTCGACATACTTCCTTTGGTTTAACCAAAGCTTCCTCTTTGCCCGATCTCTTTTAATTTCCATGCCCAAAATATAGTTTGCAGCACCAATATCTTTCATGTCGAATTTGGAGGACAATTGGGTCTTCAAATCCTGGATAATTTCTTAGTCATTTCCAACCAGCAACATATCATCCACATACAAGACCAGATAAATAATAAGGTCACCAATTAATTTAAAATACACACAGTGATCTGCTTTGCTTCTGGTGAAGCCAAGTCCTCGTATAAATGTATCAAAT
>APFE030476397.1:23021-59994 GCA_000404065.3 Pinus taeda | reverse complement strand
ACATGTCCTCTTCCTCTTCTTGTGTCTTGGACACGTTCAGCAATAACTTCACACCTACAGGAATAGAACCTTCACTGGTTTACTATCCTGCATATTAAACCTCTGCAGTATTGTCTCGACATACTTCCTCTGGTTTAACCAAAGCTTCCTCTTTGCCCGATCTCTTTAAATTTCCATGCCCAAAATATAGTTTGCAGCACCGAGATCTTTCATGTCGAATTTGGAGGACAATTGGGTCTTCAAATCCTGGATAATTTCTTTGTCATTTCTAACCAACAACATATCATCCCACATACAAGACCAGATAAATAACACGGTCACCACTTAATTTAAAATACACACAGTGATCTGCTTTGCTTCTGGTGAAGCCAAGTCCTCGTAAATGTATCAAATTTATGATACCACATCCTTGGTGACTGTTTTAACCCATACAAAGACTTCTTTAACTTGCATACCAGTTCTTTCTTACCCTTCACCACAAAACCTTCAAGTTTCTTCATGTAGATCTCCTCTTCCAGATCCCTATGAGAAAATCTTGTCTTCACATCCATTTGTTCTACCTCAAAATAAAAAGTAGCAGCAGCAAATAAAATTAATCTAATAGAAGCTACCTTGGAAAAAAGAGAAAAAATATCACCAAAATCAATTCTCGACACCTGGGAATAACCTTTTGCTACCAACTGAGCTTTCTATTTCTCCACCTTTTCTTCTGCATTTGCCTTCTTCTTGAACACCCATTTTCTGCCAATGGGTTTCCTTCCAACCGACAACTCCACCAGATCCCAAGCCTCATTTTTGTGCAAAAATTCCATTTCATCAACCATGGCCTCTTTCCAGAGTTTGTCATCCTCTGGATCTAACGCTTCCTTCACAGTTCTGGGATCATCATCAATAACAGATAAAGCAAAATTTGAACAGAAATCAAATGGACTATACCTTTCTCGTTACCTTCTTTCTCAAACTGATCTTCTCACATCCAGAGTTTGTGGCTCTTCAACTTCTGATTCCTCCTCTACTGTAGAGTTTGATTCTTCCTCCTTAAGCTCAAACTCTATCTTCTTAGGTTCCTTTGGTTGGACTTCATATTTAATAACATCTTTCACCTCTCTAAACACCACATCTCGGTTGTACACAACCTTCCTTGTTACTGGGTTCCAAAGCTTATAACCATTTAAACCGTCCTTATACCCAATAAATATGCACTTTTCAGAGTTAATATCCAACTTGGTTCTTTTCTCCTTTGGAAAATGTACATATGCATCACATCCAAATAGCCTCAAATGTGAAAGAGAGGGTTTCTTACCAGTCCATACCTCTTGTGGAGTCTGATCCTCCAACACTGATGAAGGTGATCTGTTGACTAAGTAACATGTTGTCTCTGTCGCCTCTGCCCAGAATTCATGTCCTAACCTGATACCACTAAGCATGCTTCTTGCCCTTTCCATCAACATCTTGTCATTCTCTCTGCAACTCCATTTTCCTCAGGTGTGTATGGACTAGTCTTCTATCGTGCTATACCACACTTCTTACAGAATTCCTCAAATTTCTTGCTACAAAACTCTCCATCGTAATCTGACCTCAACACCTTTATCTTCTTCTTTGTCTAGTTTTCCATGAGAGCCTTAAATTCTTTAAACCTGTCAAATACTTTAGATTTTGTCTTAAGGAAATATATCCATGTATTCCTTGAGAAGTCATCTATAAATGATACATAGTACACAGACTTACCCATTGATGGAGCCTTCATCGGTCCAAACACATCACTGTGCACAAGCTCTAATATCTGTTTCTCCCTCTTACCGCCAGAGGGGAAACTCACCCAATTCTACTTCCCATATACACAATTTTCACAGAAGTCAAAATCCAGATATCTATTACTCATACCTTTACCATGAAGTATTTGAAGGCCCTTCTCTCCAATATGTCCTAGCCTTTGATGCCACAACATGGTATTCTCTTGAGAGACCACTAGATTTTCTGCTCCACTTTCAGGAACCAAAGAACTATTGCACCCATCAACAATAGTTCTACTTTGCAGCTTGTACAAAGTTCTAATATGAACTCCCCGCATCAATACCAGTGCTCCCCAAACCATCTTACAGGTATCCTTCTTAAACACTATTTTTACACCTGCATCATCTAGCTTTCTTACAGAAATCATATTTCTGGCCAATGCAGGAATATGCAGAACACCCAGAAGTGTTCTAACCCTTCCACCTTGCAACTTCAACTTTACTTTTCTGCAACCAATGGTTCTAGTCTTCCTATCATCCACTAAGAAGACATCACCGCCATCGTATTTTTCATACTCGTAGGACCAATCTCTATGGGGAGTGAAGTGAAAGGATGCACCTGAGTCAATCAACCATGCCTCATGATCTACATGTGTACTTGAAGAATCCATGTACACATCCCCACTTTCATCTAATGTGGTTATCGCCTCTGCAGAAGGAGCATCATCAGATCCCTTTCCTTTATCAGGAGCTTTAGATTTATAGTCCCTTTTGTAGTGCCCTTCCTTTCCACATTTCCAGAAAACCACCTTTATAGGTTTTCCTGGAGATTTAGATCTCCCTCTAGATTTAGATCTCCCACTTGATGACTTGCTTTTGTTTCTGTTTTGGGGCCGTCCTCGTACAAATAAGGCATCACCATTCTAGCTCTCCATATTTTTATGTCTCATCTCCTTCGTCAGCAAGGATGAGACTATTTCATCAAACTACAAGGCATTTGCATTGCTACATATTGCAATAACCAAAATATCCCATGAATTTGGTAGAGAACACAACAAACTGATGCACTTATCTTCATCTGAAATTTTAATATCAACAGATAATAACTGACTTACCACAGTATTAAATGCGTTCAAATTCTCTGTCACCGAGTCTCCATCTTTCATCCTCAAGTTATACAGATTTTTCCATAGGAATAGTTTATTCACTAGAGACTTAGATTGGTACAAAGTCCCTAACTTGTCCCACAAAGCCTTAGTTGTAGCTTCCCCTGATACATTCAACAATACTAAATCTAAGACACACAATCGTATTGTGCTCTTTTCCTTCTGATCCAACTTCGTCCATTCTTCATCAGACACTCTCGTTGGTTTAGTACCCAAATCTATCATGATCCACTGATCTTTATCCACCAATAGATTCTCCATCTTGAGTTTCCACAACCAAAAACTCTGACCATTAAATTTCTTGATCTCTATCTTTCCACTGCTCACCATCTTCTTTCACCACTAAAATCGATCTCGCAGATCTCCCATTGAATAGGGTCTACCATAGGCCCGAGAAAAACCCCTCAGCAATAAAGGCATCCCCTTGAAGCCAAAACAACTCTGATACCAAACGTAGGTTTTAACCCCATACAGAAATTACATGTATACGAATTTTAAAACACAGAAAATAAACAATGGGAGAGCATAACACATAAAAAACATATACATAGAGATTTTCCCCTAGATCCCAAAACCGGGACTACCAAATTGATTTTTCATTATGCTCCTTTCAATGTTACAATACATATTTATACATGCCGAAGCATCCAATACCATGGACCGAAAATCATCACGTCCAAAAACATGTGTAAAAACCATGCACAAAACCATAGGTAGGTCCGTCGATCCTAATATAGGGTCCAAAAAAAATTTCCCCAGGGCATTTCCCCAGACCCTATAAAGGGCACTAACCACCCCTTTCAAACCCCCTATGACCCCCCCACTACGCAGTCGGCGCAACGAAGGGGGGGATCCGCCCCCCTCTAACCCCCCGGTTAACTAGGTGGGCTATTCGTGGAAAGAATATAACACAGCCAACAATGGGACCACCAAGGGAAATGACTAACGATTATAAATAGAGCTTGGAGGCCTCCATTTGGTATTTTTGATCATTTGACAATTCAGCATTAGTTCTCTTACGTTTCTTAGCCAAGACAACCATGTTTTTCAGCACAAGGAATTTCAGAGAACTTTGAGTGTCTGCCTAGTGAGGCAATTTGGGGAGTTGAATTTAGAGTTTCCATTGGGCATATTTGCAAGTTATTTCAGTTGGTACCTTTTCCTTCCAAGGTGCAGAAGTGGTTCAAATTTCTTGTGGTGAGATCAATTATTAAGAAGTAGAACACCGAAGGATTTGCAGGGTTTTCGCATAATTTAGCTGAAGATTTTGTGGTGATTAGCAGGGCTGATTTGAGAGAATTCTTGGGGCCGAAATTCTACATTCTGGAAGTGCATAAGGGTTGGATTAATAGAGGTTGAGGAAAGATAAAGGTCAAATATTGGAGGTATTCCATAGGGGAAAATTTAACGAAAGTTGCGAGAGATTTCCAGTGGTGGATTTGGGCTTAATTCAACAGTATTAGTTTTGTGGGGCATTTTCTGGCCAAATTGGGCAATTTGCACTTATTGGGGGTCACTGTGGATTGGTGGATACAACCAAAAATCTTTCTGGGTTTTTGTGGGTTTATTGAGAGGAGTCTATAGATAATTTTACAGAATTTTTTGGGCGATATTCAGACATAAGATCCTAATTCTTATAGCAGGGTGAATTGCTAGTTAGTTGGGGAATTTGCACCATTTTGTGGGTTCGAATTTGGCTTGGAGATAGGCCAAACCCTTTCTAGGTGTTTTTAGCTTTTGGGAAAGGAGAACTCTCCTAATTTTATAAAAAAAAATTGGGCACTCTAGAGTGGGAAAATCAGGGGGTGAAATCAAGTAGCAATGTAGTTTTGGAGTAGCAACGCAATTTTTTAGAGGAGCTAGGTATTATAGTTGTTGAGTTTTCTTGTATTCATCACCTAGTGCTTGTAGCTTTCCTTGTGCAAGCCCAAGTGCATTTTATCCAACTCATTTGTACCACAACACTATTATTAATAAAATTTTGGCCAGTTTGTGGATTTGGAGATATTTCTAGTTTATGTGTATGAATTTTTGAAAAATTATGTGTTATTATCTTTGCATGACTTTGTTATCATTGTAAAATTTCCATTAGGAATATTACATTTTCCCACATTGGGTTTTTCCAGGGACAATTGTCCAAAAACAACTGTGTTGATGTGATTTCTTTTTTGTGCAAGTATATCGTTGTTATTTTCTCTGTGTAATTATGTGATAGCTGTAGTAGATTTTATTTTAATGTTTGTTGAAGGGATTTTGTAAATAACTTATTGTAAAGAATAAGTAGGTGAAATAAATCAATTGTTGCAGTAGAATATCAGGTTAGAAATTTTCACATGGTATCTGAGCATAGGTCACAAGTTCGATACACCCCTAACTCACATTGGTGGGGAGATTGTTGTACTTTAGATAAACCAACTCTCCACGTGTGTTTCATGACATGGACTAACCACCTCTCATGGATCCTTATCTCTGGCAATGCGATCGTTGACTAACACTTGTGGGTTTTTGTCTAACGGTAATCATGATTCCCAACTAATGGTATCAGAGTTGAGATACGGTAGCAGGAGAGAATAATCAACTACGGGTCAGGAGCATGATGCAAAGGCATCAACTCAAAGGGACTCATGTGGATTTCCAAAAGAAAGCACAAGGGACATGGATCACGATTATTCTATCTTAGCTTCCAGACTAGAAGAAGAAGTCACTTTCCTAGCAAGATCTGCCTCCTTTGAGGTTTGGTATATATATAGTGGAGCTTCTTGGCATATGATAGAAATTTGAGAATGTTTTTCAAATTATCAAGAAGAATGGATTAATTTTCAGAGCACCATGGTAAATAAGGAAAAGTGTACCCCTGTAGGAAGAGGTACTATAGTCTTTCAAACTGAAGCAAGAGAGTGGCTTCAAGCAACCAATGTGCTACATGTGTCAGGATTAGGGATAAAATTACTCTCCATATCTCAATTTCAAAACAAGGTCTATGATGTTTTCTTCATTAAGGAGAAATTATATTTCAAACACCTGAGTTGGAAAAGGAAGCCCCAGATTGGAATCAAAAGTAGCAGGTTGTATAGATTACAGCTAGAATATCCAATGGCACGGATAGGCAGTAATAGAGATAAATATTTGAATGAACTATGGCATAGGAGGATGGGACACTTACACCGTGGGGCTCTGAAAATTCTCAGGAAAATAGTATCAGGAGTTCCAGAATTAAATACCTAATGAGATGATGTACGCAGAGGGTGCGCTCTAGGCAAGTATGCCAAAGCAACGTTTTCCAGAAGTAACAATAGAGCTCAGAGTGTTCTAGAATTGATATATTCATAAATCTATGGACCTATGTCCACAAAAGATTTTAGTGGTGCCGAATACTTCGTCACCTTCATCGATGACCATTCCAGGAAGACTTGGATCTACTTTTTGAAAACCAAAGATGAGGTTTTTGGTCGATTCAAAGAGTTTAAGGCTCTAATAGAGAATTTGACAGGAAAGAAGATAAAAGTGTTGTGCTCAAACAATGGTGGAGAGTACGTTCACAAGGACTTCATCGATTTTTGTGTTAGGAAAGGCATCAGAAGAGAATGGACAGCTCCCTACAATCCATATCAGGATGGAGTAGCAGAAAGGAAAAACGGGACTATAGCAACTAGGGCAATGTTGTATGATCAAGATGTGCCCAAATTCCTATGGGCAGAAGAATGCAGCACGACAGTTTATGTCTAGAACAAGACTCCACACATGGCATTGGGAAAAATCACTCCGGAAAGGGTCTTCACTGAGAAGACACCTAAATTCAGTCATTTCAGGATATTTGGGAGTTTTACGTATTGTCGTATACCCAAAGAAAAGAGAAAGAAATTAGATCAAACTACTGAGAAAGGATATCTTGTGGGATATAGCGAGAATGCTAAGGCATATAGAGTCTATCTTCTAGGGAGTAGGAAAGTAGTAGTTTGGTGGGATGTAAAGTTCATGGAGGACAAAACTTTCAAGAAATAACAAGAAATGCCTTCCAAGGAGTAGTCAAAAGATGATCCATTGGTCCAATCACTGCGACCAGAAGAAACTAATACCCACAATTGTCCTAAAGGAAAAGTTTCAGAAGAGGAGGAATCTCAGGAAGAGGAAGAGCTAATAGATTTACCCACTAATGGTGGAAGAACAAGCCGAGAACTCTGACAGATTCTACAAAATGCAGAGGACTTCATTGGTGCACCCAGGAATGAAAAAAGTGAGCGAAGATAGCCAAACAAATACTAGGCCCTTGTAGCTCAAGTTAGGTAACCCTCTAGTTTTCAGGAGGTTGTTCAACATCAAGTAAGGGTAGATGCTATGGTGGAGGAATGCAATTCTACAATGGTCAATGATGTCTGGGAAGTGGTACCTAGGGCTCAGGACAGGTCAGTGGTAGGTTCGAGATGGATCTACAAAGTCAAATATGTTGTAGATGATAGTTTGGAGAAATACAAAGCCAGGTTTGTGGCTAAGGGGTATGATCAGAAGGAAGAGATAGACTACAAAGAAACCTTCACCCTAGTAGCCAGGTATACTTCTATTAGACCTATGATATCCCTTGCAACACAGATGGGGTGGGAGATTCACCAGATGGATGTCAAGACAACATTCTTGAACGAGGTGATAGAAGAAGAAATATACATTAAACAACCAGAGGATTTTGAGACACATGAGAAGAAATATCATGTATGCAAATTAAAGAAAGCCTTGTATGGGCTTAAACAAACTCCTAGAGCATGGTACAGTCGAATTGATGGATACTTGCAAAAGATGGGTTTCGTCAAGAGTGATGCAGATCCTAATCGCTACTATCTTATCATAGAGAATGAGACTCTAATACTGGTGTTATATGTGGATGATCCTTTCCTGACAGGATCATCCAAGCTCATCAAAGGCTGCAACAAGAAACTAGCCACAGAATTCAACATGAAGGATCTGGGACAGATGCGTTATTTCCTGAGATTGGAATTTTGGCAGCAGAAGGGTGAGATCTTCCTTAGACAAGGGAGATATGCTACATAGATCTTGAAGAGATTTAGGATGCAGGACTATAGACCTATGGATACTTCTATGATCACTAGCTAGAATAATATTGATGCATAAAAATATAAAGACGTTGATCCACCTTGTACAAGCAACTTATAGGGTCCCTAATGTATCTGGTCAATACCAAGCCAGACATTTGTTATGTTTTCAATACCCTCAGTGAGTTCATGTTGGAATCGAAGAGGGCACATTGGGAAGTAGCCAAACATGTTCTCAGGTATATACAAGGAACAGTCGAGCATGGACTATTGTACACACAAGGCAATGACATCAGGCTAAGTGGGTTCATTGACATAGATTGGGCTGGAAGTTCAATAGATTGGAAAAGTACAACTGCGTACTATTTCAACATTGGATCAGGAATTACCTCCTAGTGTAGTAGAAAACAAAAATTCATGGCTCTGAGCTCAAGTAAAGTAGAATATGTAGCAGTTGGCACAACTTCGTGCAAAGCCATATGGCTTAAGAAATTTCTTGTGAATCTATTCAGGAGAAGGATGGAAGCGACCAAGATTTTGTGGGATAATCAAAGTTGCATCAATCTCTCTGAGAATCTAGTATTTCATGATCGGTTGAAGCACATTGATATCTAGTGTCACTTTATCAAAGAATATGTCCAATAAGGGGTAGTACAGTTGAGGTACACTCCTACAAGAGAACGAGTGGCAGACATCTTCACCAAGGCTCTAGGAAGAACAAAGTTTGTTTATTTCAGGGAAAATATGGGGATGTTGATTTTGGGTAGCATCGGATGTGCTCTAGCCATGACAATTGATGGAGAGGCTAAAGCACATGAGATCTCCAAGACCTAGAAATGGTTTGGGCAGATTCTAACTGGTTTGGGAGATATTAAAATAGTTAATATTTTTAACGGAGTTCCTAAGTCTAAACTTAGGAAAAATAAAATATTAATGGGTATTAATATAAAACCAGGTTAGAAGGTTCCAAAATTCATGGATCAAGCCAAATCTAATCTTAGCCGTTGATTATAGATTTAATCTCAGTCATTCAAGGACCAATAGGAAAAGTATAAGAGGAGGCTTGAGGGTCAGTTGGAGAACACACCAGAGTGATCCTAGAGCGAGGTTGCTAAGAAAAGTCAAATTAGTGATCAGCATGGTGGGGTAGTGATTACTGGAAATAGAGGCAGAGACAGTGCCAAGAGACCAGCTCATAGGCAGAGAGCGAGAAGCAACAGCTAGAGCAGGCCACACAAAGCCCAGAAAAGACAACGTAGAGGCTAGAGGGACTGTGTCATCCATGTAGAGAGCAGTTGGAGTGATGAAAAGGGTCCCAGAGGCTACACAATGCCTCAGATGGCTAACACAGAGGGGTTTCGGGTTGATGTAGAGGCCAAAAGGGCTAGTGCAGAGCTTCGGAGTCGTTAGAGAGGGTTTCATGGGATAGGTTTTCTAAATACCTGTTTTTGAATAGAGAGGCATTGCTACCAGTTATTTTTCTTTATTGGGTGAGCTAATTTGGCACCTATTTGTACTCAAGGAAATACTACATAATAATAAGCCCTTAGAATAGCTACACCAGTTTTCCTGCATTGGGTTTTTCTGGGGACATTTGTCTAAAAACAATGGTGTCACTTGTGTGTTTGTTTTCTTTCCGCTGATTAACTGTACATGTTGAGACTATATTGTGTTTATTTGGTTATTTGTATGTTTTAAATAACTTGTTTGAATTTAATAAGTAGAAGAAGTAAACCAAAAGAATACAAATTAAATTTCTAACAGATAGACTTAGAAATTTCAACATGGTATCATACCGTGTTTGAAAATCATAGGAGAGCTGAAGGCATTAGCTAAGTAGATCATTTGCAGCAGAATCAGTTGTCCCAAGTGATATAAGTTGATCCTTGCAGAAGCAATAGAAGAAGGGTTGATGTAGAGGGATTGCGTCATCAGTTTGGGCTATAGAGATCCAAGTGCAGAGGCTGAGGAGGGAAGAGAGAAGCTGAAGCAGAGATGAGGAGGATTGATGCATTTGGTTGAGGGATTTATTTTGCCAGTGTTAGGATTGCAAAGCCTAGAGGCTCAGTCCTTCAGTTGTTGGGGCATATGAAGCTATGGGCAGTTTACGGGAGCGAAGTTGGTGTGGTACTCTGGTCAAAACAACACCTAACATGGAAAAACCAAGGTAGATGGAGTTGCTAGTGAGGTAGATTTCTAGTCAAGGAATTCATATCAGTGTTGCAGGTGCACAAAAGATCGAAGAGGTGCAACTTGACGTTTGGCAGGAGGATTTCCGTAAGGGAAATCGGGACTCAGAGGAATTCTAGAAGAGAACTTCCAAGCTGGAAGTAGAGAGACTCGGAGGAGTCGACAGAAGAGCAGAGAGATGGTCGTGAATGGATTGAGGGATCAGGACAAGCTGGACAGGGTGTCCAACTTTTTAGTCTAGAAGGCCAGGATCATGTCCATTCTAGATAGACATCGCATCAAGGGATTTTCCTTGAGAACAATGGCTATTTGAGTTGACCCAAAAAATAATGAGAACTACGAGGAGGTAATGGCCAAGGCAAAATGCATCATCCTTGATGGGGTCAAGGATCATGTGGTCCAACATATTTCTGAGAAGGAGATGACAAAGGAAATGTAGGACACCGTGAAGATGTTGTACCAGCATACTTCCATGCAAAGGAAGATGTTACTTGAGAATTAATTGTGGATATACCAAATGCAAAAGGGGGAGAAAATAGATCTCTTCCTCAGTTGATTGAAGGAGATCTAGGACCAACTGACTTCCATAGGGGCCACGTCAAATGAGGAGATGATGGTCAGGAATCCACTTAACGCAATCTTCAAGCAGTGGGAGAAATTTGTCTAGAGCATACTGGGCAGGGCAGATCTTCCAGATTGGGAAGAATTGTGGGCGGCTCTTCATCAATAGAAGATCAGGCAGTTGAGCAAGGTGGGAAGTAGCAAGAAAGGGGTCCAGAGCAATAAGGAAGAGGAAGATGATGCAGCTTTGGCATATGTGGGAAAGCAGGAGAAGAGGAAGAAGAAGGACCTTGCTAAGGTCAAGTACTTCCACTATGGGGAAATGGGTCATTATGCAAACCAATACCTGAGGAAGAAGAACAAGGGAGAGGCATATGAATCTAAGGCAATGCCAATGAAGGCAGAGAAATAAGTCGAGGAGGATGACGATTGTGCCATGAGTGCTCACGTACCTATAGAGAAGAGGTGGGGAGACATTGAGTTGTAGTTATGAATACTACAGGTGGTGAGGGGCAGGATCCTTGAGGTACACAACCTCTTGGATTAAACCTTGCTATGGGATCCCCGAAGAGAGAGTAGCAGGACTGGCGGATGTTGGTATAGACGAATGTGGATGAAGTGGAAGAGAGTACTACAGTGCAGGAGTCCCTAGGCAACGCGAGGCTAGCAAGCTGCAACAGTGCGAGAGGCATGAGAGTGTTGCAACGGTGCAGGATGGCACAAAGAAGTTTTCAATGGTGTGAGATGTAGGGATTTTTTGCAGCATCGCAGAGGTTAGTAGAGGGAGAACTTGTTAGTGGTAGAGGGAGCTTCAACATCGGGATTGTTTCTAGCCTGGCAGGGATGTCAGAAATTGGGTGGATCAGTTACTTACTTCTCAGTAACTGAGTTGCAGTGCAGTAGTGGTTAGTAGTAGCACGATGCAACATGATGAGAGGGGGATGCAGTCTTGGGAGAAAGGACCAGCAACAGCACAGATGCAGAGGGAGTTGTCATATAGATGCAGGAGTGGTAGTGGTAGGGCCATGGGCAACAGTACAGGATGCAGTAGTGCAGAGGATGTTGGAAAGGGAGGCCTAGCATCAACATAGGTATTGGTGTCGTATAATCAGAGTGATGCTCAGTGTGGAGTATTACTATAGCACAATCCTCGCTAAGAAGGAGTGTCGATTTTGGGTAGTATCAGATGTTCTCTAGCCATGAAAATTGGTGGATAGGCTAAATAACATGAAATCTCCAAGACCCAAAAATGATTTGGGCATGTTCTAACTAGTTTGGGAGATATTAAAATAATTAATATTTTTAATGGAGTTCCTAAGTCTAAACTTAGGAAAAATAAGATATTAATGGGTATTAATATAAAACTAGGTTAGAAGGTTCCAAAATTCATGGATCAAGCCAAATATAATCTTAGCCATTGATTAGAGATTTAATCTCTTATGTTCAAGGACCAATAGGAAAAGTATACGAGGAGGCTTGAGGGTTAGTTGGAGAACACACCAGAGTGATCAGTCATTTGATTTTCTAGAGCAGGTTGCTAAGAAAAGTTGAATCAATGATCAGCAGCAAGGGGCAGTGAGTACTAGACAAAGAGGTAGAGACAATGCCAAGAGACCAATGTAGAGGCAAAGAGTGAGAAGCAACAGGTAGAGCAAGCCACGCAGAGCCTAGTAGAGACAACGCAGAGGCCATAGGGACTGCGTCATCCACACGGAGAGTAGCTGGAGTGACACAGAGGGTCCCAGAGGTTGTGCAGTGCCTCAGAGGGTTGACACAGAGGGGTTTGGGGTTGATGCAGAGGTTAGAAGGGCCAGCACAGAGCTTCAGAGTCGTTGGAGAGGGTTTTATGGGACAAGTTTTCTAAATACCTGTTTCCGAAAAGAGAGGCATTGCTACCAGTTATTTTTCTCTGTCGGGTGAGCCAATTTGGCACCTAGTTGTACTCAAGGAACTACTGCATAATAATAAACACTCATAATAGTTGCACAATTTTCCCACATTGGGTTTTTCTAGGAACATTTGTCAAAAAACAAAAGTTTCACTTGTATGTTTGTTTTCTTTTAGCTGATGATCTATAGATGTTGAGACTGTATTGTGTTGATTTCATTATTTATATGTTTTAAATAAATTGTTAAAATTTAACAAGTAGAAGAAATAAACCAGAAGAATACAGATTAAATTTCTAATGGATAGACTTAGAAATTTCAAAAGGGGATGGTAAAGAATGCATTTCAGTAGCAGAAATGGATAAGTATCAGGAGTTGCAGTGCAGCAGTTAGCAGTGGCAATGCTATGGATAGCATGATGCAACATGTTGAGAGGGAGATGCAATACATATGTAGTAGTGGAAGTGGCAGTCTCATGGGTAGAAGTATAAGAAACAACAATTCATTGGATGTGGGGCAGCAAGCCAGGCATCAACACAGAGGACTGATGTGTAGGATCAGTGTGATGCTTCTATGGTGAAGCATTGCTAGAGCACATTCCTCGTGAAGAGGGAAAGTTGATTTTGGGTAGCATCAGATGTGATCTAGCCTTGAAATTTGGTGGAGAGGCTAAGGCACATGAGATCTCAAAGACCCATAAATCATTTGGATAAATTTCACCTGGATGAGGAGTTATTGAAATAATTAATATTTTTAATAAAGATAAGGGTGAGAAGCTTCTAAGAGACAACGATCAAGTCTGTTTTAATCTTATCCATTGATTATAGACTTAATATTGTCCATTGATTCATCAACATGAAAAGTATAAGATAAGACTTGAGGATCATTTGGAGACACACTGACAGATACTCATTATCCCAAGGAAAATCAATTCTCAAAGAGAAGGAGATCGTTTTCAAAGGAAGAGTTCCAGGGTGGAGGAAGAGGAGGGCATCAATAGTAGTCAGTGACAGAGGAGGAGTTGACATAGGCGTAGTGGGAGACAGCGTAGAGGAAGACATAGTCCAGGGGAGATACAACCCTCATGTAGACTGACGCAGAGGAACGCAAAACCACGCAAATTGATGCAGAAGTGACGTAGTAGTGGGTGAAGGGTCTCCAAGGTGTCAGAAAGTTTCTAGGGGAAAGTCTCAGGTGTTTTCTCTTAGTTTCTCTATAAAATCTGTTAACACTCAGGTTGTTCCCTACTTCCTAAAGGGAATACGGCCGAGGTAACCACTGACCAATCTTTAAGCTACAGGTCCTAGCCTACCTGTAACCGGAGAGGGCTCTCTCTTTATAATTTAGCTTTGCTGGTGGATGATTTTAGGCTAGTTATGGTGTACTATTTTGTTTGAGTTTGGTGGGTTGGTGAATTCAAATAGAGCTGAGGTATAGATCATAGAACAGTTTGGTCCATTGGGCAATGGAGTTCAGGTAGTGTTCTACTGAAGAATGTTTATGAAGACAGAGTATTGCTGCAAAGCCAGATAGGCATCTGTGGAACAATTTATTAGATTTTTTGATGAAGTTTATGGAATTGGTGAGTGAAAGGCAATTAAGAATCTTTCACTATGCTAACAAAGGAAAAATGAAAGTATTGCTTAAGAGCAGTTAAGAATTATTAAACAATATTCTCAATGATAGAGTTAGTTTAGACATGAGCAATTAAGAATTCATATCCATGGCTAATCCAGAAGAAAACATATTTAGAAATAGAGATTGAGCAGAGGGTGTTCAAACAAATCCTAGGCTATTCTTTTTCTCTATTTACTATGATCATGAAAACATACGAATTATGTAATACACAGAAAAACACATACACAGTTCAGAATAACTTATTGTTCTAGCAAATGACACAGGAATTTTGTAGCACAACAGAGCTATTCATTCCCATATTCATACAACATATGAACCAGGAACTCCACCAGCAATTTGTATTATCAAAAATGTCTCAAGTATACAATAGAGCTCTTCAGAAAGAGTTTCACTACAACCGACCCTCAATACGTTCTTTGAGGGGATATATATACAAAAATGGGATACAAAATATCTCAATAGTGAGTTATTGTGCAATAAATTGCACCACCAACTCTCTTACAAAAATTAAATGAAGGAAATAACTACAGCATTTAATGTTGAGGTGGCAGCTATCAATATGTCAGACAACTTTTGACTTTATGGCTCAGAAAAGTTGGTTGTAGCTGTGCCTTTAATTCTGTGTTAGTTGAGCCTGCTGTCTGGGTGCTTTGGTGAGTCACTGTATGGATGCTTCCTGTGATACCTGCGTGTTGATCTGTCTGCTAACCTGTACTGTGACTGAGCTCTGATTTTTACAAAAAAGGAATAAAATAGTGGCATCACCTGGGCAGAATTTCCAGTATTGCCTGCCACCAATTAGCTGGAGGTAGCTGATGTCTCCTTATCTTCACGAGGGTTTCATCTGCTTTTGTATATCTGTAGAAGTTTGGAGGCACTTCAAACAGATGTTTTATCTCATGCTCAATAAAAAATAGATTTTCCAGTTTGTCATACAGAGACTACCCAGAGGGAGGCCCTGTTTCTTCTGTGGAGCTGTTGGATGCTGTTATTTGATTTTCAACATAATTGTTGATCCTTGTGATATACTGATTATATGACAGCAGCTGTCATGTGCCAATCACTAGGCTTGGTAGTCTTTTGTCCTGTAACACTGTCATTTTCTCCCTAAATTCATCAATTTCTGCCTTCATTTCCTGACATTTTCTTTCTAGAGTTTGAGTGAAGTTCCTCAAAGTTAGCACTTTCTTAGCTGTCAGGATGGTGTCTGTTCTGTTGTTTATCTCTAGAGCTGCCAATTCCTCCCTAGTGTGGTTATTGAGGAAATGTATCATTTTATTGGCTTGCTCAGGCATGATTCCTAGTGCTATCCTGGCTCTTTGTATTTCTACATGAGCCATGCCTATTAGTTCAACATGCTCATGTATTGCCTGGATTAACCTCCATTGCTCATGTATTGATTGGCCAATTTTGGCCCAAATTATCTTCTTTATTTCTGTTAAGGTCTTGCCTAGGAGCAATTCCTTTTCCAAAGTTTTTACTTTGGCCTCCAAGGCCTTTATTTATCTTTGCTTTTCTGCCACTGTCATCTTGGAATTGTCATAGCTGGCCTCCAGCTTGGCCAGTCTGTCCTTGGCTTCATTTATTTCTGTTACTTGAGTTTCAAGCTCTTTGACAGCTTTCATCAAGTCCTCCATACTCATGCTGGATTCTGCTGCTGCTGTTGCTTCTGTTGTTGCTCCTATTGCTGATGTAGCTGTGGTTGGTGCTGGAATGGCATGAGGGGCTGCTGCTGCTTGTGAAGGAGGGGCAAGGCCAAGAGTTGTAGAAGTTTGAGGGGGCTGGGAGGCTGATTCTCCCTGTCTTCCTTGCCATGCTTTTTCCAATTCTCCTTCCATCTCTAGTATCCTTCGATTCATCTTCATGAGTAAGTCCATGGTGTCATCAAGCTGTTTTTCTTGTGCTAGCTCTGCACTGTCAGGGTGAATGGTTGAAGGCAATTTTTCCTGCTTCCTGAGTGCAGCAATATCATCCTCTTTCTTTTTCATAAGGGCCCTAACACCCTTTGGATCTTTTGGATCATGTCCTAGATCAATGATTATGTCTTCCAAAGTCTTTATTCTCTTGTCCTTGGCCTAGGAAGACATCCTCTCCAAATCCAACTATGTATTAGTATTTTTCAGTGATTGTTTTAACTGATGGGCCAACATAGCCCTGTCTGCAAGTGTGGCATATACCATTTCCCCAGTCTGTTTGTGCAGCTCTATCTGATCCATGGGGTGTATGTCTTTAGAAAAGACCTCCAATTTTGTTCTTAAGTAATCTGCAGAGGTTTTGGGATGTGGAACTTTAGGCTTTAAATGAGTAAAAATCATTTTTTCCTCTTTGATATCATAGGCAACCATCAATCTTTGTTTTTTGGAGGGAGTTGCCTTCAAGAATTGATCATAGAGTTGCATTCTCAACAATTCATTTAGTGCCTTTATCCCCATGAAACCTCCTTTGATCAAAGATGGTTTCTTGCCCTGCTGCCTTGAGGAGGATACCTCTGTGCCTTGTTGCATGGCCTGTTCTATCTGAAATGAGCTAGTGGCATTCTGCTGGCTGGATTTTCTTTCTCTGCTGTGGCTTTCTGCCCTTTCCTCACTAATGTCTTCTTTCTCTGTTTCAGGGTCAATCCTTGGCCTCTTGGCTTATTTTTGTTGTGTTGACCCAGTTGGAGGTGTGACCTCCTCTCTATCTCGCTTTTTTCCTCTCTCTTCATTGAGAGGTGTTTGCAAAACTGGGATTTGGCATGGTCCATTTTGTTGTAAAGGGGCTTGCCCTTGAGTTTGATCCTTTGAGGTGTTGAGCTGCCCTGCCTCTGTTTCTTGCTGTTCATCCATTATTTCTTTGCCCTTTGCTGTAGTGGTTGTTGTAGGTGTTTTTTGGGTGGTCTGTGCAGCTGGAGTAGTGGATGTGCCTTCTCCTACTTGGACTGGTTGCTTGAACAGGACCTGTTGACAAGAATCCAAGTCAAGAGTTTTCTCTAAATATTTCACAGTCTGCTCCATTTTCTCTTCCTGAGTAAATTCTTCTACTATTGATTCAGGTACCCATTCATCTTGGTTGGCAAAGTGTTATATTTGTGGATATGGGCAATGTTTATAGGCTAGCAGCCTATATTTGACTCTCCTAGCACTGATAAAGCCTTCAGGGTCATAAGAGACCCACCAGAAGCTTCTTTTAAGTTTGAGCTACTGCCCCAATATTTGATCATCTTCTTGCCAACCATATTTCTTGTTCATGATGAATGAGCCTAGGTGGTCTCTGAATTTGAGATTAGCTTTCTTCTTGGCACTGTGGAAGTGTGTAAGATCAGAGTTTATGAGTTGTCTATAATATTCCAGGGCAAACAACCTCATAGGCACATACCTTGGGAGCTTGTAGGGACAGAGCTCACAACCATAGATTCTGATAACTGTGTGATTTTGGTATAAATACCAATCACCTATTTTGTAGTTCCTGGACAGCTGTAAGATTTTCTGCATATCTTTGGACAATCTGGCAGGAGGAGTCCTCTTTAAGAGGCATGTGACTGGATAAACAAATTGGTCAATAAATCCACAGTATGAATAGGGAGAATTTTGGACTTGGTGGAAGACTGAAGACCAGAAGATGACAGACCTCCTCTCACCCTATGAGTCTAGCTTCTTGATTGGGCACTGGAAGCAATCTGTCTGATAATACATGAACAAGTGATAGATGTATGATGAATATTTAAATATTGCTTCCCTTTTCAGCCTTGACAGTTGGTCATGCATCTTGTTGGCAATATACTTGGCATAATTGTATTTTACAGCAGGGGGCTTTTCAAGGCTATATGTAGATAGCATGACCAACATAGCTTCATCAACATGCTCATTTGTGGTGAATCTCAACACAGAGGTTAACATGTCCACCAGCAGCTTGCCTACCTCATTGAAATTTGCATATGAAAAAGGAGGTGGCCCAGAAGGTTGGCAGTCTTCCTTCATGAAATTTTTGGCCACTGCAGCAATGTCTGTGCTAGAGAGCTTGGAGCTCTCATCCAGTAAGTACTTAATGGAAAAAGGGTATAGCAGCTGGGTTTGTTTGAAATTGAGCATCTGATTTATGGAGTTTGGTGTTATGTAGAAGAGGATGCCCCTAAATGGAGACTTTACAGCTCTGAGCTTCTGGTCATAGTTTTCTGCACAGAGGAGAATGACTTCAGGAAAGAAATTTACAGATGGTAGGAAATAGGTGGGCAGATTGGACTCCCAGATGCCATACATGTCACTGTTGTCCAAGTGACTGTTCCTCAGCTGGCAGAAGGTCTGTAAGTGGTTCCTCTCTACCACAAAATCTGCAATGAGGAAATCACTGTCTACCAGTGGCATAGCTTCAAGCTCTTTATTGGGTGGATTCACAGGAGCTACATCCAGTGCAGATGGAGTTGCCATGTCTGATTTTAACTGGATGTTTTACTTGAGTTTAGGATTGGTGCAAAGGCTGGGGAATGCCTGCTAAATTTTGTTTGGCAGTGAGCAGCTTGAGAGTATAAGGAAACTCTTATAGGTTTTGATAGACTGTGGGACACTCTGTTGGAACAACCAGAGTGTGTTTGAGCTAATTAGCTAGTTTTTCAAGGGAATTTCTGATATCAGGGATGA
Source organism: Pinus taeda (assembly GCA_000404065.3). Taxonomy (NCBI): domain Eukaryota; kingdom Viridiplantae; phylum Streptophyta; class Pinopsida; order Pinales; family Pinaceae; genus Pinus; species Pinus taeda. The sequence continues at coordinate 41,165 of APFE030476397.1, read as the reverse complement.
GGGAGCAGTTGTATTTGCTTTTAGCTAGTGGCTCGGCTTCTCCAATTCGTGTTTTATGGTGAAATCGCAGAAGGGCACGGGTTTCTTGCAGAGCCTTGTGGTGCAGGGTTTTATCAGGTCTTTGGGTACTTTTAGTGGACAAATTTATCTTTGAGGATCTTTTGCAGAGTTTCTTTACAGGAATTTAGGAGAACAATAGGAGAAATACGGGTAAAGAAGGTCGCCTGCGGAAAATACCTGGTTTTTACGGTGCAGGAGGCGTCGAGATGGATTAGTTGCAGGTACTTGGGTCAACAATGAGGGTGGCAACAACTTTGGCAGGTGAATTTTTTATTTCGGCCGTTGAACGACTTTTTTTGCATGCAGAGTGCTCCAGAAACGACGAATGAAAATGATGAATAACGGTCATTTCGCGTCTTTTTATGCATTTTTGGCCCTTTGGCGCCTTTTTGGTGATGAAGTCATGCTGACGTCACCATGGGTCCGGGTATGGCAGGGTGACGTGGCAGCTGACATGGGTGGCTAGGTGGCGGTGACACGGTGGCAGGGCAGACGGGTGGACAGACGACGTGGAGGTGTCATGGAGGCGCAGTGGCAGAAAAGGCGAGGTGATGTCACGCTGACGGGGGCGTGACGTCAGCGAAGGGGGATAGTTGGTAAGTGGTTTCCCCGGAGGCCCCATAGGTGTAAGCGAGCTATGTAGTAAGCGGGAGTGCGGGGAGGGGGGGGGGGGGGCGGCGGGGTGGGCACTCCAAACAGCGCGGGAGGTCAATGCGTGGTGGGGGTACAACGGTAATATCGCCAATCCCCCAGACGCAAAAGGTCAGGCAACTCTCTAGCGAAAAAGACCACCCATCGTTGGATGAGTGGGGCCGGTGATCGGATGGTGGGCGGCAATTGTTGTGCGGCGGTGCGTTAAGGCAGGGGGACCCGCCTATTAATTTAATAGATTTAAATAAATCAAGCCCGGGGGTGGGTTATAAACGTTAGGATTTCGGTTTTTGGGTTTAATAATTAATGTTTTAAGTAAAAAACATTGCAAACATCAATTTCAGTGCGGAAAAGGGGTAGGGAGGTTTAGTAAGGGCGGGGATTCTAATTTTTTGATTTTTAACCATAGTTTTTTGGCAAAAACCCATAGTTTTAGGGTGAGGTTAATATTCCCCAAGAGAGGGATATATAGCTATAGTGCTAGGGGGAAGGGTATTTACATAGAATTTTGGGAATTTTTTCATAGATCCTAATAGAATTAGGGAAGGGGGGTAGTTAGGGAGCTAAATAATACATTAGTGGTTAATATGACATTGTGAGGTGAGTGAAGGGGTAAAGACTAAGTTTTAAGAGGTAAAACTTAGGAATTGAGGGTGAGGGAATTGAGAATGAAGATTTTTACACAAAAAATGTGGCTTCGTTTCCTTGATTGAACTTCATAGTTTGACCTGGTACCCTGTCATAAACTGAACTGGAACAGGACACTTGAACAGATCTCAAGGTCCTTGGGGATGTTAGTAAATGATGTTTGGGGAAAATAGGGGAAATTAGACATGCTTCCAATGTTTTGTCCTCCTCCCTCTGCTTTGATGTCAATACCCTGAGTGGAATGAGCCTTTGTTCTTGATAAGCCAATCGGTGATGGCCCTCCATTTCTGCAACCTTGCACTACTTACCCATCCTAGTAATCCTAACATTTTTTCTTCACTTGAAGTGGGTGCACTTGAATTAGCAGACCCTGATTGTTCTCTTTTTATTTTGACTGCCCTCCTATCTAAATCTACCCTTATTCCTTCCAAGGACCCAGATTAAGCAGTTGGGCTCTTTCATTTCTCTACCTAGCTAGTCATCTACCAAGCTTGAGCTGTTTGGATAGGAAACATTCTCTACTCTGCAACAAGCAATTTTAAACATGGCATGGTCCATATTAGATTGTTGGGCCATCCATCAAGTATGATTAGCATCATTATTTGTAGAGTGTGACACTGCCAAAAGATAGTAGTGGAATTTTGACTGGCCACTTTCCTGGTCTTTATCTTGGGGTTCATTTTCACTATTCTTTTGACCATTTGGTTTTCTTGCCTTTTGATTATTATTTTAAGGCATACCCTCTTTTCATTTTTTAATTTTCCTAGTATGTACACCAAATATGGAACCTTTGCAGCCTGCAATGATGAACATATTTAGCCCTTCCACTGTCAATCATGAAAGATGAAACCTATTGGTATAGGAACCTAACACACACAAAGCAAAGACCTTGAGTATAAGCAGAACATAGTCGAAAGTATGACATTGACATCAACATGAAAAATATTAGGTTAAATGATCAATCAAGGTGGGTGCGAAGACTCACACAAGCTCACGGAGTGAACCCGAGTGTGTGCAATCATCTAATGAAACTCTCAAGGGAGGCTCCAAAATTGGATGCAGGCCAAAATTTTGGAGGGTGGTTGTAGTTGCTGCAACACTTGGCGACACATTGGTATAACTCCAGCTTCTCAGTTTTGGTTCATTGCTAGCACAGGGCCTTAGTCTTTCGAGGAGTATTGAATCGTTGTGCAGGTTACTTTAGCTTCCCCAGTTACCCCGTGGACATACATGGTTCACCTTTTTCCAACTCAGTCAAACACAAAAGTCCAGCTTGATCACATTGTTTCGAATTCAAGAAGGGTACTTTAGCTCACAAGTTGAATATTTTCAGAGTATAAGTTTTCATCTTTGGTGTTGCTCTGCTGCCAGCAAGCCTGGACAGTACCCAGGTGGAGTCATGCAGGAACACACGCATTGCTCCACTACCAGCGAGCCTAGTCAGTACCCTGGTGGAGTTGCATGCTTCACCTCTCTATGCAGGGAGCCTTTCTCTTCTTTCACATTTGTATTTTAAAGAGGACTGTTCATAGGCACTTATTTATTTTTGGGCAGAAGAGGTTGTTCCTTCAAAGAAGCGTGTAAGACCTCTGACATAGGTTTTCTTGTTTAGATTTTCCCCTTCTCCGTTTCTACTAGTTGGATGAGCTTGAACACACAGAGCAGAAGGCTGAGTATGGGCATGGGGCCTCCCAGTGTGGACAAAGGTTCATGGTTGGACCAAAACTTCCCTTCCAAATGGCTTGTATTTTCCATCAAGACTTCATCAACTGAAGATTATAACCATGCACATAGAAGATGGACGCAAGACTGGCCAAGTGCTACAGTGTCACAAGTCTCTTCAAATCTTGCCCACATACTCTATTCAAAATCCAGAACATAGTATTTGGTAGCACTTATTTCTAGAAAAAAATAGTAAGGTATCAAGCAAAGAAAACAAACGTAAACAAAAATAGTAAGAAAAATAAACCAAAATAAAACAAAGATAGTAATCAAGGCAAATAAGATGAAAACAACAAGCAACAAGCAGTCTATGTACATGGCATGGGCATGGCCTGGCCTACTGGGAGTGATTTTTGAGATCTTGGTTGTTGACAAGAAGGTTTTCAATCATCCTGTCAAGTGATTGCAAACAATGTGTTTGTGGGCCAAGCTTCTCACGGACCAGTATAAGGCTATCAGGTTCCGCTATCGGAAATTGGTGGTATTTTGAAAGACCTTTAAGTGAAGACGACACCATTGCTTCATATACTTCATGCAACATAGGCTCTGATGATGGCATGGGGTAGTTTATTTTTATTCTGGGAGCGGTTCAAGTTTCTAAAATCAGTGCATAAGCAGACTTCCCTAGATTTCTTATGTATAAAACTTAAATTAGAAACCCATTTATGGTGATGAACTTTGTAAGTAATCCAAACATCCAAAAAGTTAGTAAATTCTTTATGTATAAGGAGCTCAAATGACATATGTGTTTTACCTATATTTTGTTGCAATGGCTTGGTTCCTCCTTTACCTGGAATCCCATATTGTATTCATGTGTCGTGTGTACTTAGGTCATCATCTGCCCATGCAAACACATCCCGGTACTATTTGATCAAGCAGTCAAAGACTTGTCGCTACTATGGTGTACAGTTTGTACCAAGACTATCTATCTTTGGATCGTGATTGGTTCCTAGGTTGATCTATTCATTTGTAGTGGTGGACTTGTGGGTTATGTTGTTTCTTGGCCCTTGACAAAGGTTCTGCAAGTCATAGAGCTTGTTGAGATAAACCACAACCTTAGGGATGGGGTTGCCTTTCTTACCATGAGCTTCAATTTTTAGGGGTTGCTCGTGCTCATCTTCATCGATTGTTGTGTCCTTGAAATCATCAACACTATTTGTGGGGTGCGGTATCACTTTGAGTGTGACCAGGTTGAGGCTGATGGCCTTTTGTAAGCCCAACATGAGTGCTTCGTACTCAGGAACAATATTTGTGCACTCGAACTCCAAGCATATTGAAATCATGCATTTTCCATTATTTGGGGTGACCGAGATAAACTCCTTCCCTGAGCCATCATGTGTCTTTGATCCATCAAAATACATGGCCCACAACTTGTCTGTACACGGACCATTTGACACACTTGCACTATTGCTACTACTACTACTAATAATGTTACAATGTGCTAAACATGTTTCATTTCCATTATTTGGGCAAGGAAGGAGACCCAACTATGTGTCTGGTGGGGTTGGAGCTGACCGTGCAAGATAACACCCCAACATTGTTTCCAGGAGGCAGTTTCCAAACATGAGTTCTGCGAAGGCCAGCGGTTCATTCTCATTGTTAAGGGGAGTGACATTGTGATTCATATACCTCTCCGACACTACTCAGATTTGGTTGCATTTTCCCTTATATGGAAGCCACATGTGCGACCAGTCTATAGCAAAATATCCATCCATCTTGCTCGACCAATCTCTGCTGAGTTGTAGACTGTATGCTTCTAGCATGTCCACAAAAACTATGTTGATGCATTGGTGGACTCGACCATCATGAGATAGTCGAATGATCATGTCTCGTAATTCACCAATGGTTGGTATTGATGTTCAATCAAGTTAGATGATCCCTGTAGATGTCTCACTCCATTATGCATTGATCTCTTTCACAATGGAGAGAAGCATGATGTTGGTTGTCGCGATAGAATCAACCAAGCAGTTGTGAACATTGGAGTTAAAAATTTCAAATGATAGCAAGAATGGAGGGAAACTTGAATTTTCTTCTTCCATCTGGAGTGTGTTGAGCACAGTAGAAAGTGATCTGGGAAGTGTGCTTGCTCCCTTGCTAGTAGAGGTAGTGTTGTCCATTGTTGTCTATCCCAATGTGCACAGCAATATGTCTTGTTGACTCGGGATCTTAGCTAAATCGAACAAACTGATGTTTGCTCAATTTTTCTTCATGTCATCTACAATGTTGTAGTCCAAAGGTGGAAGACTCACCAAGATGTCTAGGGCAGTATTGATGTTCATGTTGTCTAGCAAAGTGTTCTGGATTTTGCTGCTCATGGAGGTACTCTTGTCCGCCACTGTCTTCCCGGACTTGCTTTATCTTTTCTGCTTTGGGGTGGCTGGTGGATCACCCTTCCTCATCGGTAGTCTCATATTTTCTTGTACTTCCCCAAGCATAAGGGGGGCCCCTCTACTCCTAATATTGCAACGGTCATTTTGTCTTGGGGGCTGCTTCTCGGTGTTCATCTTCAGTGCTTGTGAGCATTGATATGCGTTCACCACATGCCCAAAACTTGATGCTTCATCAGGTGCAATACCTTCATCATTATCTTTGTCATCCGGTTGCTCCTGCATACTTCTCTTTGCATTAAATGTATGTTTGTATACCAAGTTTATGACTCGCTTCCAATATGAAAAAAAGTTCTGAGGGTGACGTTCTTCGTGGAACGAACAGAACTCAGGATCTGTGCACTAATCGACATTGAACACAGAGCTCTATGTAGTTTTTTGAGCGAACCAGTTGTTTCCTAATGAGCTACTTCCTTGTCTTTGTCTAGGTGGATGGTTGCTTGCAGATGTGTTCATTTTTTGTTGTTTAATCTTAGACACTTATGTTGTTAAGTTATCGATGAGGCGAGTGAGGGTTTCAATATCATTTGCTTCCTTGTCTCTACCCTTGCTTGCCATCGCCTGGGACTTCCTACTCACGTCTCTGAAGTCCTTTGTTGGTTCATCATCCTTGATGACTCTAATCGCACGCAGGTCTTTTTCAACAGCAATAGCCTCTTCACAGTTTTCCAAGAGTGTTGGTTTTGCATCTCACTGGACAAACTGTGCAATGCTAGTCGGTAGTGCGAACGTGTAGTAATCAACAATAATGAGTCATGAGGTTCAGTGTCTGTGAGCCCCTTGCCCCACCTCGGTGGCCCAATGACCCACCAAGGTGGCAGGAAAGATGGAGGGGAAATAAAAGGTAAAATACTTCAACCAGTGATTTACACACATATTGAAAAAATTCTTTCAGTAACGTAGCTGGGGTCTTGTCATCAGCAAAATTTTCAAGGAACATGCATTTGAATGCACCCTAGTTCTTTATGGAGTTTGGTGGAAGGCTGTGATACCATGCAACTGCGCAACCGTCCAAGGTACATGGGAACAATCTACAAGCTACGTCGTCATGTTGTAACTCAAGGGTCTGCAACTGCAAGTTGAAGTTGTCTAAATGATCTTTTGCCTTCACCATGCTGTCAGCATTGAACTTGATGTTCATTCTCTTCACTTGCTTTGGCATCTTGTGCAAAATAGTCGAGAGAGACAATGGTCCCTTAGTCATCCATTCCAGATTTGGGTCAGCCATCTCTTCTTCTTCATCATCCTCCTCCTCTCTTTCAGAATTTGATGGTTTTGGCTCTGATTCTGTTGGTTTGTCTCTACCTCCACCTCCTCTGCTACCTTCCCCTCTGCTTCTTGTACCATATTCTGATCCTAATATCACAAGGTTGTCTCGTTCACCTTGCCACAATATCGGAGGTTCCTCTCCATCTTCAATAGCTTGTGCCAGACCATCAAGTGTGGCATAGACTGCCTCTTCCACTGATGATACAACAAGCCCTGTAGGAGTGGCTTTTGACTTTCTTGATGTGTATGGAAGATGTTGTATGTTTGGGATCATTCCAACTACTTTAGAGAACTAGCAAGTGATGGGACGGACGTAGCAAAGTTGATGATATGGGATCTCGTGCTCAGTCCTGGGAGGTGAGAAGTAACCAACTGTAGAGTCGCGCGTAGGTGAGAGGGAGTGCGAGTTACTGCCTTGACTAGATGTTTGATGAGTGAGTGTGAGAGGAAGTTCATCCATATACAACTGGATACCCTCCTTCTAGCACCAGAAATGTTGATGTTGCTGGACCCACCAACATTCAAGGGATCACCCTGATATGAAGTCCCAACTAGACCTCACATTATTTGGTGTGGGAGTCCCATCCTGTATGATGGCCTTGTTTCCGTTATCTTAAATATTTGCCTCAACTCTTTCTTCTCGGTACAAGAGAGTGGTATGCTTTATCTTCAAGAAGTGACGTTCATGTACCTAGTGATTTCTAGTGGCACGTGTGTCAATGGTTCTTTCACTGTAAAGGGAGAGAGTGGGAGTGAGTCCCAAGTTAGTTGGGAGGAATCCCCAACTTCGTTAGGAACACACAATACAACAGGACGTGCATAGATTCCGGAGGAACAGTCCACATGGATGCGGCAATCACAACACACAAGGGAAGATAACACGTACAATACTCAGCGGATGAGTCCGCGTGAGTGCAACGGTTGTTATAAGAAGTGTTATGTGAAAGGTCTATCTGATGTCTGGGGAGGTAACCAACATGGGAGAGACAAAATTAAAATCATATACAACACATTTTCATTAATAGATATGTATTAAAACAAGTGAATGAGTTCAAGTGTTAAACACAAATTAAAGCAACATGCATTACAAGTGTTCAAGATTAGTCTTACAACAGTTGCAATACATGTGTGAAAACAAGCTGGCATGTTAGGAGGCTTATGAATTAAGCGAAACTTACAAGACACATCATTACACCATACATCACTAACCCCGTGGGCTGGGCATTGGATCCATTACTTACTCCTCAAAGAAAAGATTACAGACTCTCAAAGCTATGTGGGAGGAGCTGAGGTGAAAAAGTTTGTTCCATGTACAAATGAGGGGGTATTTATACCCAAGGGTGAAACTGACCCTTGTGGAAGTTCAACTACCCTCATGATTGTTTGATTTCAGTGACCTTTTTACTTTACATGACTCTTCATACGACAAGTGGGTCTCTTGTACTTCCACGTTACATTACATTTTTTGACAGTATAGCCCACAGTAGAGATGTGAACGACATCACCCATGACATGACAATGCTGCTACATTCGTGTTGTTGTTGGTGTGTATGTTGAGTTCTAGTGTTGCTGGGTGATGGATATCCTCATGGTGTTTCATAGCTTCACCTTCGCATGGCAAAGTGCACAGAGTCTTTGATGGTCATTGGTTCGCTTGATGTTTCTTTCGCACATTGCTCCTTACTTGTATGTTGGTAAGATTGACAGGTTTGTTCATTCACGAAAGGTGCATATCCATCCTTCCATCCATCTATGAACACATCTTTCATGTTTTCTCATCCATCCATCCATTAACACATCTTTGCATGGTCATCCATTTATGAGCACATCTCTTTGCATGCATCCTCAGTTCATCCGTGATGAACCTGCCCTTCTGCATGTGCTCCCTTCATTCATCCCATCTGTTGTCACTCCATGTTTGTTTGTGTACATGTACCTATAGTCACTCATGATGAGACAACATCAAATCCAAAAACCTCCCAGTCTACAATGATTCATGATCATTTCGGATGCAGGTGACCGGGAGAGGTAACAAGGTTGCAAGGCGGGATGGAGGCTCCAGGCACTGCTGATGAAAACTGTGCAAGAGACAATCTGATCCAGATTTAAATAGAAACGCAACAAATTATAGAGATAAACATAAATATAGAGATACAGTAGAAATAATACTTCATTTCATTAATGTAAAATACTGAAATATGCTTACAAACAAAAATGGAATAAACTAGCTCGGGCGATGGTAGCTTATCTCTAAGGAGAGATGTGGCGGCTACATGCCTCTAAACCATCTTACAATGAGGCTTGAAGGCCTATTTATTGTTGAGAAATAATGGAAAACCCTAAACGTCCAAAACCCTAACCCTTGGAGATGAAGCACCAAATTATGGGCCCCGTTTTGGGTAAATTGGTACATCAACTTCCCAGGTCGTAATTTTGGCATACAATCTTCGTTTGACGTGCACAATACCTCATTAGAAAGATCTATGTGAGGACTACAACTTGGGGATGAGCAACATCGGTCCATGGACCCATGTTGCTTCCAATTTTCCCAAATAAATGTCATTTAGGGCCTCAAAATGGCTCCAGAAGTTCAGGACCCGAAAAACTGCCAAAAAAAGTAAATTGTGCTACAAATAAGGAAACTGAAAAACTTAAAGAAACAATGGTGGGGGTCCAAGTGGAATTGGTGGGTGGCCACCAATATCCACCTGGATCATTCCTCCCCCCTTAGGAAGCAATGGTCCCCATTGTGTTGAGTTCCTCCACGAGATAAGGAAACTTCTGTTGAAATTGGTCCCTAGTGAGCCACTTGCCCTGGTGAAGGAGTTGGACTACTTTGAAAACTCGATACAGTTGGATCTTCTACTGGTGAGTATGCTTGATCTACATGTCCATGATCCGATCAGTTGTAGCTTGTTCCATGCAATCTGGATTTAACTATGTTTGAGTGAATTGTTCTACAATGTCAGATGTGTCTAGTAATGGTGGAAAGTATGGCCGAAGGCGGTCCACATTGAACATTGGGTGCAGGCCAAGGAATGGGGGAATGCTAAGCTCAAATGCATTATCCCCCATAGCTTTGGTAATGGTGTAAGGACAATATCAGAGTGGTCTGAGTTTCTGATAGGCTCTGGTGAGGCGTTCCTTTTGAAAATGCAACCAAACTTTGTCGCCCACCTGAAACTAGTGTGGCACCCGATGTTGATCATGTCGCTGCTTGTACTTGGCATTTGATTTCTACATAATGTCATGGATCTACTGGCAGATATGTTGGATGTGCTCAATGAAGCTATTTGCCTTATCTGTTTTGGACTAGACATGAGCCAAATCTGCCTAAGTAGCTACAAATGGCATGGCCACATCGATGGGACATAGTGGTTGGAATCCCAAGCCCACCTAAAAAGGGTTGTGGCTAGTCGAGTTGTGGAGAGCGTAGTTATAGCTGTGCTAAATATAGGGGAGGCTCTCATCCCATGTGTGTGGATACTTTGAGTTGTACATGCGTAGAATGTGTACGATCATCCTATTGACAACCTCTGTCTAGCCATTAGTTTGGGATGGAAGGTTGTGGACTTAGTGAGTTTGGTGTCTAGCATCGACTAGAGACTAGACCAAAATGTACTAAGGAACATGTTGTCCTGATCTGATATGATAGACCCACACTCATTCAAAGAAGAGTTTAGCAGTGGCTTCTGCTGTGATATTCTTCTTGCAGGCCACCATAATGGCCATCTTTGAGAACCTGTTGACGACCACAAAAACACAGTCGTTTCCATGCTTAGTAGAAGGAAGACTTGACATGAAATCCATGGAGATGGATTCCCAAGGTCGACTAGGGGCAGGAAACGGAGTATAGAGGCCTTGCTTCTTGATCGTCGGTTTGGCAATGGTGCAGACAGTGTAGGATCTGACGTATTTCCCGAAATCCTATTGAAGATTCAGCCAATAGAAGTACTTCTGTAGTACTACCACCATTTTCTCAACCCCGAAATGCCTAGCAGCCTGACTGTAGTGTGTTTCCAAAATCATCTTGGCATGCTCGCTTGAAGGAACACAAAGGTGACTCAGGTGGCATAACAGGGCATCCTAGAGGTGAAAATATGGAACATGCTGACCGCCCAAGAGTGTCTAGTATGTGTGGCCAAATTCTGGGTCACTTTTGTAGAGAAGTGGCCAATCAAAAGTCTCATGCCCACAAGAGTTGAGCATCATGGTTAACGCCATGAACAGTGGTCGACTGAGGCAATTTGCAACATTATATGTGTTGCCTTTCTTATACTTGATATTCAAATGGAATTGTTGCAGGTATGTGGACCACTTCTGATGGAAATCATTCTGCAACTCCCCTTGCATCTATATTAACTACGAGGATCGGTGATCTGTGTTGATGATATTTTCCTTCCCCAAAATGTAATGCTTCCATTGTCGACAGGCCTGCATAATGGAATACGTCTCTTTGTGATAAGTGAGATACTTCCAGACTGTGTCTAAAAGTGTCTCACTATGATATTCCACTTGTTATAGACATATTTGGGCACTGCAACCCAAATCTTATATATTCATAAACCAAGGGCTTCTAAGTCCCTAAAAATGTTGTTTCATACCCTAAAGGAACAAGGTCAATTGATTACATCATCTCCCAGAAGTTCTCCATGAAAAACTGCTCAGAACTAGTCAAAATTGGACCATCTCACCTGCTCCATGGTCAAAGTGTGATGCATCCCACCTAATGCACACAGGGGGTGCAATGCATACTAAAAATCCCTTCTATGGGGTGCGATGGGCGAGAATAGACAAATATCAGAGACATTTTGCAAGGTGGATGATCATGGAATCTTCCAGAAACTTCTCCTGTGACACTTACATCTCTGAATTCGCCCAGGGATGAGTAAGAGATCATGAAATCTCCAAGTGGAAGTGAGAACTATCAGAGAAATGACACTAATCAAAAACCCAGACGTTGACTCACCCACCTACAAACATTTATATATGGATCCCTCATCCTAGAGATCCAGACGTTAGAATTTTGCATCTTTTAAGGAAGTGTTGTTCGTTTCTTTTTGGAACATCATAGTGTTGGGTGATCTAGCTTTCCATGAGGTGAAGAAGGGCTTTCATGCTGGGAGGATGGCGTTGGGTCAGATCAATGGGTTGTAATCCTCTTTTCTACTACTTCTATCAATAAAGCTATTTGAGTTTTGCACAATATTCTTGTATGTCTTTGAATGTTGAATTGATATATGCATTTGTATGGTCAATATATATCTGATCCTATATTGTTTATGATTATAGATCTCTATGCTTTGATGGTATTATGTTGCTTTGACTCTACAAGTGTTCTCTGAAGTGGGACAAGCGAGGAAGGAGTGGCAAAGATCTGTCGAAAGGGAGAGGAAACAAGCAAGGAGCCAAGTGAAAGACTGAGGTTGGTACTCTCTGCTTCTCTCTCATCTATTCCTCATAAAGGAAAACCCAAGTAACTTTAGTTTGTTTGTTTCTAAGATAGTTACCTATCTTAGTGGGACTAGCAGCTCTGAATGGACACTAGTTTTCCCGATAACAAAATGGCGACTCCACTGGGGAGAAAATAGCTTGTTTGCTTGTTTCTAGTTTGTTTACTTTATAAACTACAGACGGAGCCTGAAGTTATGCTAGCTAGCTTTCGAACTACTTTTTCTATGCAATTGCAAAGTAGATAAATGCTGCTTCAGTCAATCTCTGGGTTAGTTTATGAATTAAACATCTGACTTGCAAACATCCTAAGTGCCCTGGTGGTGGCTTAGGTAACCTCATTAGATCAGCCCCTATGTTTTGTATTTACTAACTATCATTAGCTCAACCTAAATCCCTGAACTAAGCTGCAAATTGTGACCCAAAACCAAGTTAAAGTCTCATCCCTGGACCATCGCACTGTCTCCTTTTGACAGTCTGGCTGCATCGCACCTCCAGTGTGTTGTAGGTGAGATGCATCCCTGTTTCCCTATGTTACAGGTGCGATGATCAGATAACACTGTTTCTGCCTCCGGATTTTGGTTTTTCTTCACACTCTTCAGCTTTATTCAGGATTTTTGTTGTCTGTGATCAGTATACCACTGTTGAAACTCTCTTCCTTTGCATTATTCAACCTCCATTGTACAAATAATTTTGAATGTTTGTATGTATTTTTCACCATTTACAGCTCTCCTTTACAAACAGTAGCTTAATCGAATTGTCGTCATTTGACTTGAAAGTGTTGCAAGCGTCGTTTTCAGTCAAAGAAAAGAATCCTCCTCTTTTTGATAGTTGATTACACTGTTACTCTTGTATTTGATTTGAATTAATAGTATTTCAAGTGTCAAAAGCAACTTTCAATTCAAAATCGCAAAGTGTCGTCCTTATCTTCCTTTTGTCTTTTGAAAATAAAATTGTTAATACTGTCACTTTGAAAAGATAATTCAGATTTGCACTTAGCATTCTTTTTGTTATCCACACATTAAGAAAGTGAAAAACAAATACATGCATGTGCATTTGCATTTAGACTGCTTGTGGAGATTGATTTAGGACAGTGCATTTTAGTGTGTGCTCTCTACTCTATGTTGAAAGAATTTCACTTCTCTTTCCTTAGTAGTTAGGATTTTCATTGCAAAAAGAAGAGTAAACGTCTGTTTATAATCTTAGATTGCATTTTTAGGATTTGTATATCTACATCACGCGGTGAACCTTAAAGGAAAACTTCTTAAGAAATATCAACTGTAAAATAAATTCCAATGAACATAAAAACGCTTTGGAACCTAACGCACAACATTTAGAAGTCTAGGCTAGAGACGTATTCCAGCATCGTAAAGCCTGGTAACTATCACTTTCATCATAGGTTGGGTGATTCCTCCTCTTTGAGACGACAAGTGCCAGTACGGACTTATGCTCCAATGTACTGTCGAGTATATATTGGGAGACCACAATAGGCTATATCCTTTATCCTTAGGAAGCCGTGTCTGCCACCCTATTGATTGCAACCCTCTGTCTAGATTTCCAGAGTAGTCACTTTAGTTCCTTTTCAGACTCCTTAAAAGAAAAGGTCCATCTAAGCACTTGTCACTTTATGCTCATTAAAAATCGAAGGCGACTAGAGTCATCTTTAGTTTTTTCTCGACTCTTAAAAATTGAAAAAGCAAGTTGTGTCAAAGCGTCATAAAATTTATTTTAATCGGAATAATGTCACTATTCCCTCGTTGGTCTTAGGTTGAGAAAATGGAGTCCACCAATCAAGGATTTCCCCTTGGGGGAAATCCTAGTCCCTTCTCCTCTTGGGGAGATGTTGGTCCACCTCATATGGCCACATTGTCCCTTCCAGGACTGACAATTTGCCTTCCGGTATGGTTTTTCTCAACCTCTGTCGTTCAAAACACCGTGATTCCTAAGCAATCAAATCAGCAACCAGGTGATACTAGAGTTGCCCCCCAACCTTCTACTTCATTTGTTTCTCCCTCTCTTTCTCCCTCTTCTCTTGGTGAATCTAGTAAAACTAAAAACCGAGTAATAGAGAAGAAGAAGAAAGGGAAGGAGAAGAAGAAGAAGAAGAAGAAGAAGCCAACGGCAAAAGGGGGCAACCAAGCATCGTCTAGTGAAAATCCACACACTGCACCATCCAAACCTAAATATCCATGTGTCATTTGCAAAGGAGACCACTATCATTGAGATTGTCCTTGAATCCCACAGATCTTAAGGGACTGGTCTCCCCACTTGCACAATCCGGTTTCGTCAACCTCTGATGATCATGTTGAGAGTACACCGTCAACTAGTGAAAACGAAGTCAATGGATAGAAAGGAAGATATAAATTTCCTTGTTAGGCTGTGTGAAGGCGATCATGCCATCCACCATTGTCCCTTCCTAGACGAAGTTAAAAGAGTCTTGGATAACCGTCCTGCTTCACCGCTACGGCTTCCTCCTGGATACAAGAAATTGTTGCCGAGTCCATCACTAGTTGAACATCTAACTGACACACCTTTGTGGTCGGTCAAAGCATCTTTCATTGAAGATAAACCCTCTGAGTCCACACTGAACCAAATTCAACAGGTCGAGACAGTAGTCGACCCAGTGTTGTCTTCAGAAGGTCTACCTTCAGATGATATAGTCACCAAAGAGAATGAGAATGACACCATTCAAATTCTTTTCGTAAAAGAAAACTCTGATGAACATGGGGGCAATCTACCCATTCCTTTACCGCGGGAAGGAAGTTCGTCAGAGATGTAACTGGTCGTTTATTTGGTCCCACCTCCAAGCAACCTAGTCATTTCCTTCGATTGGAATCTACTAGGCAGACCCCGTCTACCATCTAATGTACCATTCTGAATCATAGTACAAGCTTACAGAATGGTCATGGTTGGTACCATCATATATGAGGGGGCTTCTATGAGTATCCTTTCCTCAACTTCTTGGAAAGTGCTTGGTTCGCCATTGCTTCTGCCTGAGATGCGAAATCTAACAGACTTCGACAAAGGAACCAGTCGACCGTTAGGGATCCTTCCAAATTTGCCTATAACTTTGAGAAGGAAAATCATTTATCTGAACATAATGGTAGTCCAAGGACCTTTAGATTACAATCTGCTCCTTAGGCATGACTAGATTTATAGCATGGGAGCTATTGTTTCCTCACCCTTTCGAATGATGTGTTTTCCGGATGAAGGCAGAGTGGTCCAGCTCATAGACCAGCTTTCATTCCCTGGTTCACACATAGCTAATAGTCAAGTACCATCCCTAACTGGTCTTTTTGCACAAGGAATGTCTCATCAATCTTTAGTCCATCCACCTGATGAGCGCAAGTGATTCGGTGATTGTGACTGAAACCCAGGGGGCATGCACCCTGGTCTACTTTGGCAAGAAAACTTTAGGTATAGGGTAGGTTTCCGTGGAGGATATATGACTAGTCTGACACACCCATCCATTTAGGAAAATGGGATTAGACTGGAATAAGATTCCCTCATCAAGTTAGGTGATTGGAGCTAGAATCACCTTCGTCCATTTCGGACTAGGCCTAGGAAGTGTTTCTGCCTGCTACGCAGGTGGAACAATCTTGTGGATGCAAGAATTTCTGTATGGTAACCTGGAAACTCTACTTCGCTATACCTAGGGGCATGCAAACCTTTTTGCATGCAAGTGAAAAACGACCATTTATTTTCTTAGTTTGTAGGTTCCTAACCTTTTAAACTCGTAGGATTGGTCGTTCCTAGCTTGCATAATGAAAGGATCTAGAACAAAGTTTCGAATGGGGCAAGCTCCCTAAAAAATGAACCTATCATTGAGACACCCTTATTATACGACTGGCACGAGTAGTTTTACGCGAAGTTCAAGCTTGTTAAAAAATAAACCTAGCAATGAACATATGTTCCACTAGAGTTTAAGCTCATTAAAAAATGAACCCACCTTTGGTAAATAACCATTGTGATCGCATTATTATCAGCTTTTGAGCCTTGGTCGTGTTCTTACCATCACCTCCACTCTTTTTTAGCCGATCATACACCTCCATTTGATTGTTTACCCCTTTTGAGGAATAGTTGCGATGAGTGATTCTATTAGCCATCTTCTTTACACTGTCGTGATTGAAAAGTTCCAAACCTTACCTAGAACTAGCTACTATCCAAAATCATCACTCGTTCCTCAAAAAATGAGTCTTCTTTAAGCTCTTTTCATCTGACTCGTAAAATATGAAAAGATTACTGAGCAATTGGCCTCTCCAGCTCGTTAAAGTGATTGGAAGTTCCATCCCTCCTCTAGATTTTAATATTTTTTAACCTGAGGGATCATTGCACAAAAAGATCGAGTGCTTGTCTTGTTCGGCTCGTTAAAACTATTGAAAATCCATTCCTTTCATATTATTTTATACTTTTTTGGACTGAAGGGATTATATTATGAAAAATGATTACTAGATTTTCCTTTCCATCTCTTTTCAGACTCTCTAAAATTGAAAAGGACCGAGTTATCTTTATCATTAAACTCGTTAAAACAATAGTGACAAACTTGTCCATGCAGACAAGAATGAGTTTCACTGTCACTAGGCTCGTTAAAACATAGAGACGAGTTTGCCTGAAGGGCAAATTATATAACAAGCATATGTTATCCTCCTCAAGCTTGACAAAAATAAAGAGGTACTGGTCAGCAATGAGTAGGGAAAAATTGGGAAGAAAACTTGAAGAAACTTTATTGGTAGAAAGTCGTTCTTGAATATGACACTTTCAATCCATCACCATGATTGAGTCGGGTTGGGTTATTCCATTCACCGGCCATATCACCATTGGTCCACCATACCACCCATTTTTGGGGTTAAGGCTACCAATCCATTTCAGTGTCATCGATATGTTCAAGAGAAGTTACTCAGAGAATTCACCAACCCAACTTGTGTCTCATCCACTGCAATACCTTCACGCTTCATTCTTTCATGACCACCACCTTAAACCATGTATAATTAGATCGTTTTCACTTCCAACAAAATCATTTTCTCTGTTCCGTGTCGTAGATGCGGAATTCATTAAGGCCCTCCTACAACGTGTCACTTCTGGTTGACATCAGTTCATTATCCAAGAAGTCGACTTAGGAACAACCCTTTCAGTACTTTGAAGCTTGCATGCCTCAATGCCAAGTTTCTCACTTCCGACGATAGGTTTACATCAACAGCCTTCGACCGAAAGATTTTGCATGGTGTTCGATGTCAAGTCCCATTTTCACACCACGTGAATTGTACTGCAGTACCTTGAGGATCATTATCATTATCGGTGATTCCTCTCATGCCTGTTAACAGCTTACATCATTGGCTGGTAATCAGGCAATGTCTTTCCATGTTCGACTTCAGAACATCTCATATGGATCGACTTGTACTTTAGGTGAAGATTGAACAAGTTTGAAGACCCTGGATCTAGTTTCATCCATCCGGCTGTGATAGATTCAGAAAAATAAAGACATCAAATGTACATCATTGCTGCACAGATAATCATCCAAGCCAGAGGATGATGGCTCTACCAAAGTCATCAGTCTGCCACACAGATGGTTGTTTGTCCTATATACATGAAAATTAATTTACAAAGTTGAGCATGGGAATGCCCGCCTCAGCTAGATCATGAAAATATTATGAAGATAATGTATTTTATTGTATCTTATTACAGGTCACCTTCCAGTTTGAAAAACCTAGGATCGTCATGATAAAACATTTCACCCGACATCAAAATATTTACGACCTCATGCTTTAGGGGGCAATTGTTATAGACATATTTGGGCACTGAAACCCCAATCTTATATGTCCATAAACCAAGGGCTTCTAAGTCCCTAAAAATGTTGTTTCATACCCTAAAGGAACAAGGTTAGTTGATTACATCATCTCCCAGAAGTTCTCCATGAAAAACTGCTCAGAACTGGTCAAAACTAGACCATCTCACCTAC
>APFE030476395.1:0-40251 GCA_000404065.3 Pinus taeda | reverse complement strand
TCACTTCCAAGATGGGTCCGTGCTACTCGAGATGCAGCAGGTGATCTTGCCGGTGATCCTACAGATCAGCGACGTACACGTTCTCAGTTTGAAAGAGCCTCTTCTTTTCTGGCTCAAGCTCCAGTAAATCATGATCCTGACACTTTTGCAGAAGCTTCAGGCCATCCACATTGGGAAGCAGCTATGAATGAAGAATATCATTCATTGTTGGCAAATGATACATGGGATCTTGTTCCTCTACCAAAGGGACGCAAACTTGTTAGATGTAAATGGGGTTACAGAACCAAGTATGGACCAGATGGGAAAGTTGATAAACATAAAGCTCGTCTTGTTGCTAAGGGCTTTTCACAGGTTGAAGGCATTGACTACACTGACACCTTCTCCCTGTTGCCAAAATGAACTCTATCCGCCTTGTTCTTTCCCTTGCTGCCTCTTTAAAATGGGAAGTCCATCAGATGGATGTTAAATCTGCCTTCTTGCATGGGGACTTGCATGAAGAAATCTATATGGAACAACCCAATGGCTTCATCCAAACAGACTCCAGCCTTGTATGTCGACTTAAGAAATCTCTTTATGGTCTCAAGCAAGCTCCTCGGGCTTGGTATGCCAAAATGGATAACTTTCTTTTAGAATCTGGTTTTTCTAGGTGTCATTCTGACAATACTGTCTACACCAAGACAGTGGGAAACTCTCTTATCATCCTTGTTCTTTATGTTGATGATCTTATTCTTACTGGTAGTGATCCCATCCTTATAAACCATGTGAAGTCCAGCCTTAAAAAGAAATTTGAAATGACAGACTTAGGACACTTACACTATTTCCTCGGTCTTCAAGTCTTGCAATCCAAGGAGGGTATTTCCCTTTCCCAGTCCAAGTATGCTTGTGATATTCTTCGTCATTTTCACATGGAAGATTGTAAGCCAGCTCCTTCTCCCTTTCAGTCTGGAGTCAAACTTTCAGTCTCTTGTACTTCTCCTGAAGTTGATGCTACCTTATACCGTCAACTTGTAGGAAAACTCTTGTATTTAACCCATACTCGTCCTGACCTTTCCTTTGCTGTTGGCCTTGTTGCTCGTTTTTTGCAAAACCCCCGTGAAAGTCATTGGAAAGCAGCTAAAAGAATACTTCGTTATGTTCGAGGTACAATACAGTTTGGGATTCATTACAGTGCCAAAGCAACTCCTCTATTAGTTGGTTTCACTGATTCTGATTGGGCTGGTGACCCTGATGATCGGAAGTCTACTGCCGGTTATGTCTTCACTCTTGGTTCAGGACCTATTACATGGGCTTGTAAGAAACAGGCTGCCATTTCTCTTTCGTCAGCAGAAGCAGAGTATCGTGGTGCCGTGGAAGCTAGTAAGGAAGCCTTGTGGCTTCGTCAGATCCTATCAGAATTGGGCTTTGAGCAGCAGCATCCGACTACACTTTGGTGTGATAATCAAAGTGCCATTCAGCTTTGCAAAGATCCAGTTCAGCATCAGCGCAGCAAACACATTGAACTTCACATGCACTTCATCAGAAAGCTCATTCATGACCATGTTCTTGAAGTGCAATATTGTTCAACAGATGATCAGGTTGCAGACATCTTCACAAACGCTCTCACAGAGGCGAAGTTCACAAACTTCGATATATGCTTGGAGTTCAGGAAGTTGTCACTAAGGGGGGATAGGCTCTAGTGCCTCCTTCCTTCTCCTATTGTGTCATATTTGTAAATCCTTCAATCCTATCCCAAGTTGTTCTTAAGGGGGGATGTTAGGATATTCCGACACATAGGAAATAGTTAAGTTCAACTTGGTCTAGTATAGAGTTAGCTATAGAGTTAGGTAAAGTGTGTTTCTTTACCGTTGTACATTTTGTAACTTACAATCCGACGGTCACGATATGTAGTGATCCGACGGTTCATTCTCTCCTCGGTATTACCGACACTTGATCCGTGGCTTGACACCCGATTGGTCCATGAATTCTATTTAAAGCGCATGGAGGGTCATTTGTAGGTTAACCGTGCATGAGAGAAGCTTATGTAAATTTTCATTCTTTTATTAATAAATTGCCTGTAGTAGCCACGTTGGCGCAGGCCGTGGACTGTTTCCCTCTCTGAGGGTTTTAACCACGTCAAAATACTGGTGTATTGATCTGTGATCTGTTTGTGAGCGGTGTCCTTCTGGTGTTCTGTCTGAGGAACTTACCCTGTAAATTCCTACACATATCAAATCAAGAAGTTGAATAAAAAGGACATTTTCAGGTATGCTAAGTTGTATACGCAAGTTCACTGTACAAAAAGAGCATATACACATGGGTTAATAGAACAAAAGGAGTGTATACATCTACACACATTTTCAAAGGAGGAAAAGCGCATACATGTTGGAAAACCAAGGTTTTGGTCCGAGGTATTTAGTCCAAGGTATTGATCCAAGGTATTAGGTTTGAGGTATTTGGTCAAAGGTATTGGTCCTAAGTGGTTTTGGTCCAAGGTATTGAGAAATGCCTAAAACTATATAAGGAGGAGAAGGTCATTAGGCTAAGGCATGCAAGTATTTATTATCTTATGAAGTGTTAGATGATATATGTAGGTTATGAGCTTTTGATGCTTTTCTTGATCTGAACTAAGGATGCACCTATGCGGTCGTTGATGGATGATGGATCAGGATCATAAAGCATGAAATGAATTATCATTATGTGGTTTGATCATGGACATTCTAGATCTGAATACTAACGCATGTTTTATTTTGTAAATGTTATGATCTCGGCATGACTTAAGTCTAGAATAGCTATGAAGTTTTAAGTTAGTATTTGCAGATATGTACATTGTTTCACTTTGGTAAAAGCACGTATACATGCTGGTTCGACACATCAAAGTAGCGTATACCTTATGAACTATGATGTTTGAAGTTGCAATTGATTCTGGTTGTTGATGCAGAGTTCTGGGTTATGCTTTGTGTTCTGGTGATAGTGTTCTAAACGTTCAGATTGATTGATTTTGATGAGATCTAATGATGGATCAAGATCATAATGACTTATTATTATGTGATCTAATAATGGATGGGCTAGATCTGATTGCTAAGAAATTTTTTATCCTTTATATATGATGATCTAGGTATGTCTAAAGTCGAGAAGTGGAATGAAGTTATAAGTAAGTATTTGTAGATCTATATGTTGGTTCACTTTGGTGAAGTTGTGTATACACACTAGTTCAACTCTTCCAAGAAGCGTATGAAAAATAAAACCTTGATGTTCAAGGATGATTGATCTATCAGATCAGTACTATTGTTTTACTGTTGTTTTTCAATGGTGTCTTCTTAGATAAGAAAGTAGGGCTAAATATATAAGGAAATTGAGTCTGATTGATTGATTGATTGAGAAGGAAGGGTGATCCTTGTTGATATCTATTTAGAACTTAGTAATATGATAGTAGATCTTTAGAATGTCACTGATTGGTACAGTTTTTGGTTCAGAGGTTTTATGATTCAGTATCTTTAGAGATATACACAGTTTGGGCTAAAGGAAGTAGCGTATACATGCAGTTTGGGTTCAGCCAAGTAATGTATACACTTTGATGCATGGTTTTTAGGTTACAGCTGGTTCTAAATGATGATGTAGTGTTGTGGGTTCGGATCTATGTATTGGTTATAGTGATCTATCTATTCCAGTTGATTGGTTGAAGTTGATTAAGTATGAATGAATGATTCAATTGTGAGAGAGGTTCAGAGGTTGTTAGTAATTGATTGAGTTGTGGTTGATTGAGAGAGTGATGATTGAGATGTACTTGATGGTTTTATTATAGTTATGATTTTGAGCTTCAATGTTGTTGATGGGTCCAGTATGAAAATTTGATGAAAGGTGGCCTTCAGATTCTGTTGTTGTGTAGCAGGAGTCTCCAGTCTGAAAATTTATGAAACATGGTCCTTGGAGGAAGAGAGAAGGTTGTAGCCTTCTGTAGGTCAACACCTACGTACTGGTAAACATATTCGCCAGTACAAATGCCAAGGGATTGGAGCTCCCTTCAGTAGTATCTGGAAAACGAGTGAAGGTTGGAGCCTTCAGTAGGCCAACACCTACATACAATAAACATATAGGCTAGTACAAGAGCTAGGGGGTTGTAGCTCCCTTCCAATAGAAGCTGGAGAACGAGAGAAGGTTGTAACCTTTTTCAGGTAGAATCCTACGTACTAGTATGAGTCTGCACTAGTTCAATATTGTAAATAGATTTACTTATTATTAAAAGAAGATAGAGATGAAAATAGCAGGTGGTTTTCACCCACATTAGGTTTCCACTTTAAATCTTGTTGTTCATGTGTGTTGCTTATGTGTGATGGTTTATTCTGTTATTACTGCACATGGTTACTGTTTAATGTTTAATAATGTACTAATGCACTGATTAAAGATCAACATATGATGAATTAATTGAATCATAAGCTCACTGGATATATGTTGGTTGCCTTAAGAACAGTTGCATGCACACACGAGTTCCCTTCACTGAAATAACATATATAAATCTGATTATGGAAATGAAAAAGTTATTGATTTCTAAATATTGATTCACTACCCACCCCCCCTCCCCCACCCCTCTCAGAATTATTTCCAATAAAGTCAAATCCATATTTTCTTGCAAAATTCTCTTCTTTGCATGGTTTCACTGAATGAAAACTTGTCCTTGAAAGATGTTTTCTATTTGGAATATGGATTTTTAAACTTTTAAGATTTCATTGCTAGTTGGATTGAAGATTTTGTTTGAATTCATCATCCTTCATGTAAATCTCTTGTATCAAAATTAGCTTTGGAATGTATATCTTTCATGGATGAGAAAAGGTTTGAAGTTAATCATTCTAAAGGTTATATTTGGCCAAAGGATTCATACTTGTCATATTCTTTTCAAAGTAATCATCTACTAATCCTTCTTGTGAATATTTTAATATTGATCATTTTCTTCATGACACCTGATACCCTTTTCAGTTTCAATGAATTCTTGTGTTATTTTTTTAATAAAGTTCCTCTTTTTCATCCATTACATATCGACTAGTTTCATGTGCTTTCCATATTGGCATTCCTTTTCAATGATTATGATGTGAGTGCGAGTTGTAGCCAGTCACATTCAACATATGAGGAAAGGTGATTATTTTTCTGGAATGATTTGTAAAGTTGTTCAAACTGATCTATATTTGATGTCTACTAACCAAGAATCTCTTTCCTTAATCAACCCATATGATCATGGTTCTTGTTCTAACAAATTTCATTCAATTGATCATTTTCCCACTAGTGTATATAATATGGTTATTTTACATCAGCTAGTATTTATGGTTTATCATCTAAATATTTAGATACCTATCAAGAAGTTGAATGGCACTTCAGCCTCCGGTGATGGTTATTTCAGACCCTCACTATCTTGAAAATATTTTTGAATATGATCAGGTTTAGCTTCCCTCGCAAGATTCTCATCTTGATTCTACACTATTAATTGAAAATTATTTCTCCCGAGGAATTTAGGACTTCCAAGAGGATTATTTTGAATTCCATGATCCACTTTATCATTAGTTAGAAGCATCTTACTTAGCAAGCCCATTCGCTAAGAGAAAGTTATGATCTTTCCTGATGTTTGCTAAGCAAGACAATGTAGATGCAAGTGCTTTCACAAGGAGTTGTATAGGTTTGTATGATATTCATTCCTATAAAAAAGGTAAGGTGATGTGTTGGGTAAAATCAGGTGGCATGACACATATTCTTCCTTTAATAAAGACATTATATTTTTTTGAAAGATATTAAAGTTTTCATTTTTTATATTGCATAATATTATATATCAATTGTAATTTCTCTTATCTTTGTGTTTCTAGGTTGGGATCAATTACGGTGGCTTCATTGGAAATATCATTACACTTAGCCCTAACCTTCTATCCTATTAGGTTAGGAATAGTCTTATTTGTATTAGTTTCCCTTCCATTGCATCCACCTTCTACCTTGCTCTCCATCAAGTATTTTCATTTGTTTGTTTTCTTATTGTATATTTTGCATGTTGATTTATGTCCTACCTCCATTTCCTTTCTTTTTGGTTTTTTTTTATTATCTTTTCATGTATGTTCCTTTTATTTTGTTTAGTAAAACATTGCATGAAAGATGCTCTTGCTCAACTAAAAAGAAAATGTCACAAAATTGAAAAAGGGGAATTTTTGATGACAAACAATGGCTGGCTAATATGTTACCTCTTCTCGATCTTGGCTTTACATATATTTAAAGTAATTTCTGAATAGAGAATATGATACACTCAAACAAAAAACCTTTGATTGAACTATAAAACGCATATATATTATAGGATAGTCATTCCTAAAATTTGTATTGTAAGTAAAGCGTGTTTTTCTCTCCAATCTAGTCAAGCAGAGAAAGGATAAGGGAAAATATAAAGTGAGAAAACCAATATAAAAGGTTATACAAATAATTCTCTGAAGGGGAGACCTCCTCTTCTCTCAATATGTTGGGATCTCTCTTCCTCCCTTTGAAATAATAAATGTCACAACACAGTTCTATTAAATAAATAAATAAAAGGGGAAAGAAGAGAAATACTTCCTCCGTATGGATGTGAAGCAACTGACTTTTCTAGGGTATTTTTAGGCTCACCGACAATGAAACAACATTTGTGCTCCTGTAGTGACTTTGTCGGGCTACTAGCTAGGCCTCCTAGCAATAGATAAACACTAGAGATGAAACTCATATTGTTACATCATAAACTCGCCACACATATTTCCCTTTCCTAGGTTAAAATAATTGTGATTTGGCAAGCCTTGATGTGTGTCTTATCGAGTAAGGGGATGGAGGGGACTATATCTCTAATTGGGTTAACTAAGGAATCCTAGGTAATCCACAAGATGAATCAATAATTCCTAAAATAATGAGACCTTTCACTTAGAATATTAAACCTTAAAAGAGAAGGTGGAGTTCTACCAGTGTGTTTCCAAGTGTTGTCACTATGATAAACATCCTCCAAAAAAATTCTCGCACTTGAATTTTGGAGCCTACTGAGGATTCTACAATTTTTATCTCTATGCTTACTCCATGGTAATTCATGTTTTGCAAAGTTTTCAAGTGTTCTTCCTAGTTTCAAACTATCAAGTCACATGCACTCACATCCATACTTTTCAATGGTTTCTTGAGAACACTTCCTTTATGCAAGTTGGAACAAACATAGTGCCATCCATCAAGACAATTTCTATACACTGTTCAAATCATGTCGATAGTCAAAGCACATTTTTAATGACACCCCCTCTAAGTTTTTTGTATTTGTACTTCTATTTTGGTGAGTTTTCTCAACTTTCATCTTTTGCGCATTTTAGCTTTCAAAAGTGTCGCTTTCACATTTGCGGCTATCATTTTGACTTGATTTTAATTTAGTAAGTTCCATTTTCATGTTATATTTTCTCTGGCATGCATCTATTTTAAGGTCATTCACATTTTGCAACTGTCATATTCATGTTTTACTCATCTCAGAGGTGGCATTTTTATTTTTTCACAACTGTATGTGTCACACCATTGCACATCACCAAATTCAGCTCTGACACACTTTTCTATGTTAGAGCGTTTTACGTATCATTGGAATATGTGCCAAAAAAACCTATAACTTAGCACACCTTTTTGTTGTAGTCACCACAATTGTTGTTACTTGGTTTCTAAGTGTTGTAATGTGTCGTTTCAACTGTTACACTTAGAAATAAGTGTCACTTTGTTGTTGTTTTAAGGTGTGACAATAGTTCATGAGTCTCGTGCATTCCATTGTCTTATATTGATGGCATTTATGTGTGTGACCTATGTTTGATTCATGTTAAGATGCACTTCTTTCTCCTACTCTGTTGGTCCCAAAATTACACATTTTGAGAGCTCTTCTTGGTCCTTCAGCCCAATGCAAGCTCTAAAGGAAATAATTGTCTTAATAGGTGATAAGTGCAACTTATTCATGATCCTCATTGATGCATCTTATCTCCCATACCTGTGCATTGTCTTTTCTAAGGTCTCCTTGTTACACAAAAATATCGTCACCTTGATTATTTGCAATCGATGTAGGTCTATCACCACCTATATCAGCTTCCTAAGCAAGTCTCAAACCTCAGCTCTTCAGAACAAGCTTTAGAAATGAGAGAAAGAGATAAAAAAAAGCAATGTAACTTTTGTTCCGCACTTTCTCTCACTTTTGCCTGTGGGATTGCACCTTCTGTTCAAGATATCTGCATACTTATACGCTCTGTATGTAAAGGGGAGGGTGCGTACCCCTGTAAAAGTCAAAAAGCACAATCTTTATCTTAAAAAACTCATCTTGGGTTAATTCTATAGTTTTCTAGAAGCATTTGTTACGTGGATTGTTCGCTCCAAGTGGTTCATGCATCCCATGAGAGGAGGAAATAATCCCTTGTTGAGAGGAGCTATTCGTTTGAAGGAGGACTCCATCCCTTTGAAGGAGGAGCTAGCAACTGATCTCCATTGCACTATAAATTGAGGCATTCAGTCAGTGGCTGGGGAGGTTAGAAGCTGAACTTTTGAGGGTAAATGCTAGTGAAATCAAGACTTCCTATTTGAGCTTAAGAGGAGAGATTACATACCTTTTTCGCTTCATTAGGGAGTGAGTGAAGCTTGTCAAAGTAGAGGAGACTTCTTGTTGGACCCTGGGAGGAGCTTGTACAACATCAAGGCAAAGGTTGTAAGGTTCTTCTCATTTTGAATTAATACAATCATGCTCATTTTTCTCAACAAGTATCTCATGTTATTTGTTTCATGGACTCCTTGACTTTCATGTTAAATATGTTTTATAATATTGGATATTCAGGTGCTATTTAATCGTTTGCCTTGTTTGTGCTTGCAGGTTGGCGACGAAGGAACTTACTTGGATCAAAGGAGCGAAGGAATCTCCAAACTTGCGTTGGACATGAGGTAGGCCCTTAAACACATTTGTTTGCCATTATTTATAAAGCGCATTTAGAGAAAGATAGTGTCTGGTTGGTTTGTTTGTCATTAGGTCTTCATTAGATTCTAGGAAGGTCTATCTTGTCCTCAAGATTGACTCATTCCGCGTGACAGAGCCTCCATGAAATGAGGGAGAGGGAGCTTATCCTTAAGGGAGATTTCATAAAAGGTGGAACTACCATCCCAAAGGAGGAAAGGCGAATGAATCTGACCCAACAACCAGCTCTAGAATCACCCAGAAGGCCGAATGTTTAAACTAATTTGCCTAATCTGGATTGTTGCAAGTCATGAAATAGGGCTCAACGACAACATAACAAGCGAGCAATGTATTCAGACCTATCGTCACAATAAGCATCAGGAATACTTGCACCGAGCCCTAAAATTTGACCATCACAGGAAACAGGTGTACACCTGCGACGACGTTGCAAAAATATAGTTCATTATAGGGAACCATCGTATATTTTAAGGTTTTACTAACGATGATGCAGAAATTTAGGCAAATAGGGTCAATCTTTAGCATTAGAGAGAACTGCTTAATCTTCTTGCATGAGTGGGAAGATATGGACATGTTTATCTTGAGGTATGACACAACAGAGGGACTGAGATGAGGTCAGCGACAAATTACTGTGTAATATATGCCCCCTAAAGCATGAAGCCCAAGAGAGTAGGAAGGGTGAAATTCTTTATGAAATCATAACCAGACTAGAATGCCACCATGAAGAACCTGCAGGCGCAAGTACAACTGATATCTCTAATAGTGAAATACATGTAGTCTAGGCATAGGTGCAACCATCCAAAAGACATATGAAACTTGGTTTATGGTATGGACACAACCACCCAGTTGATAAGACAATATATAATGATAAAGGTATGGTCACAACCATCCATGAAGACTTAGGTATGGTCGTAGCCATCCAATCAAAGTGTCATGTATGTAATCACGAACCAATCCACACAGCCTGAATAGGTGTGATCTTTTGTTCAGGGTCTTGAAACCCTAACCGACCATAGTACAAGTTCTAGGATGCGAACAGATGTGCTGAAAGCGAGCATGATAGAAAGTTTCTTGATACTAGTCGATGATAGAAACTGTTAACAAATGTGAGAGAGACCACCAGTAATGTCAATGGTTCTCAAGGTATTGTTAGTACAATCCACTAAGTGTGAAAAATGAGTTGAATTCGAACACTTGTGGAATCACCCAATCGAAGACCAATGATGAAAGTCCATCGTCAGGTGCGAAGAACTTGCTATTGAGGCATGCAAGCTCCAAGGTACCAAAAGGGATCTCTAGATCAACCTCTTAGATAATGAGATGGTGTCGACAGGAGGCAATCCCTTGTAGGAGGGCGATGATGTTTCCCCCATCAATGATGCAAGATAAGGAACAAGTGGTAGCTGGTGAAACAGAGCATCAGAGGAGGAGGTAAGGGTGTGAACTGCAGAAGGATTATACTCTTGAACATATCAGCGACATGCCTCCGGAAGGCGGTAGCATTTTGGTACCAAGGGATCGGGGATTTGACGGAGACAACATGGATCAGATGGAATGAGGCAAAATGGCAACCCAAAACCCCAGAAGGCCAATGACGATGTGAGGATATCCCAACCCGACGAGAAGAAAAAGTGTCGATGTTCAAGACTGACTAGATACCATAGGTAACTAATGACGACTTCCAAATTTTCCCCCACCATTGATGGCGATTACCCCAATTATTTTTGAAAAAAATATTGAAGGGGATAACATATGCTTGTGATATAAGTTTGACCTTTAGATGAATCCAACCTAGTGATAGTTTAACGAGCCCTAGGGAGGAGAAGCTCAAGTCTCATTACGATGACGAGTCCAATGTCGTCAAATTTAACAAGTTCGACTTAGGTAAAACACAGAGTCTTTATCATGTTTAGAGAGTTTGAAAAAGACACGAAAAAGAAAACTCCAAGGGGGTCTTGTTTTGTAAATCTGTGTCCCTTGAGCCCGAAAAAGTATAAAACAATACTCGAGAGAACTGCCTGACCATTATGATCAAGGAGTACTTTTCATAATTAGTGGTCGCAATCTGAAAAAGCAAAAAATCGATTGAAGACACGTCGTTTCATAACCAAAAATCGAACTTGAAACGATAAAATTCCGGTGATCTTTTCACATTTATAGGATCAGAAAAGAGCTGAAAATGGACCGCCTTTTTATTCCGTTTAATGAGTCAAAAAAGGAAACCTCGGCTATCTTTTCATCTTTTATAAGTCAGAAAAGGCCTTAAATAAGACTTGTATAAAATCTCACAACATGAACCAAGCATGTATCAATCATTAAATATATCCATCGCCCCTATTTCTGCACAAAAAACCAAAGTATAAGATCCATTTGACAAAAATGTACTATAAATTTGAAAAATTTGGTCAACAACCCTAAAACCATAGCTAAAACCCCAAAACATATTGAAAAACCCTAAGCCCTATAGTTCAAAAACCCTAAAATTTGAAAACATAGCTATATAAAGGCTTATGGTAAATCATTTTTACATTGCATTTTGAGATTTTACCCTGTGGTAATTTTTCAACTACATACCTGTGCGATTTCTGGAGTTCAATTTCATCACTTATGGTCAACCATTTCGCACGAGATCTTCACCAAGTAAGTACATCAATCCCTTCTTTGCATTTTGATTGTTTTGAAGTGATTTTTGGAGAATTTTTTGTTTCATATTCGAACCTCGGTCGTCACGGAAATCCCTCACAGGTTAGTGATGATCAAGGATTTTTGCATATACCACCATCGGAATGGTCACTAGAAACATATGTATTGCTTCAACGATCCGGAAAAAATGAACTATGACATCAAGCTGTCGCTGCTATTTTAAGAACAACTATGACGACGCTATAAAATATAAAATTTAATATTTCACATTATTTTGGCCAATCAAAACAATTCTAACTCAAGTTATTGATTTGTGTAGGGTGTGAGAATGGTGTTTGCGTGGCAAGAGCAAACTCATGATGCAGATGACGAAAGAGCATTGAATGATCCTCAATGCAGAAGAGCCTTGTGAAACTGTAAGCTACTAAAATTTTTCCTTACACCACTCCTTTGGGCACAACTAGACTTGCTCAAGTTCCTGATTCGCTCGTGGAACCCGACGGAGGGCAAGTTTGTTATTCAGGGTCAGCATATTGACTTTAATGCGACTGACATATATTTCTTGAAAGGATTATCTCATCGAGGCGAGAAACCTCACATGGAGGGAATGTGGGTTTACAGAGAGACCCTTGATATGTTGATTGCACGAGTGTGTCTAGGGGCACGCAAATCGGCCACCAGTATAGATCCCAATGATGGAGGATTTGACATTTCGCATCATATTGTTCACGGTTACAAGAGCAGCAGGCTCTTAGGCATAGCATGAGGCAACTAATACCCAACTGCGGTTGGGTCTAGATTGCCTTAACCCGAACATGTATGATAGGGTTGAGGTAGTGTCTCTGAACATGAAGAGACAACTAACTAAATGCCGGTGTGGAGAGACCAAACAGTTTGGATATGGGTCCATCATAATAGTGCTCATGTTGGAGAGGGTACCATCACTTCAGCTACAGGACATGGACCTGTACATGCCAGGACCGTGAGAGACTCGCATTACCATATGGGTACATGTGATGCCACGAGGAGGTGGCAGACGACCAATGTCATGGGGAGTACTCTTCCGGGAGTGGTTGGATCGACAGATGGTTTTCGTTGAGGATTGGCCCTATGTGGGTATAGATTTCCGAGGAGATCCTAACATGCTGCTCCCGCCTGGCGAGAAATGGGACAAGAGAGGTAACATGTTGGGTTAACCACACTATTTATGTCTTTTTGTTTTTTTAAATGTATATGTCTTAATCATCATGTTCATTTTATTTGTAGATGTGGGACCTGAGAGGCCAGTGGGTCTCGCTCCTACAGCACGGAGGGAGGAAAATGGAGAGCTAGATCTGCCACGCCTAGGCGGTGATGTAGAGGAGGAGATTACCTAGAACCTCGAGGGCTTGACCGAGAGGATCCCAGATTACTTAGGGATTGAGGAGGTCCCACGAGAGTACCAGAGACATACTATTGGCGTAACACCTAGGATCCACCGACTCCTGAGATGAGTAGTGCAGGTGGGTGGTATGATATAGGGAGAAAAGCCCCCCATAATAGACGCCTAGGTTTCTTTTTCTACTATTTTTGAGAAGACGTGTGTCTCAGATGTATCACGAACATATACTCTATTTTTTGACATATACACTATTTTTGAGTGCCTCAGTGCACCACATGATATATATATATATATATATGCTATCTATGGTTTATTACTGTGTCTAAATGCTTGCATACAATGTTTTGATTATAAATTGCGTAAATTTATGTCTAATACATGATTTGCCAATGCATCAGTTAATGTGTTTAATCTTCTTGGAATGTGTTGATATGTGATGAAATCAAAATTTCTTTCCAATAATCTAACACACAAATATAACCTTAAAATTTGAGGATTTATGACGGAATAATGCCCATTAGGTTGGAGAACAACAAGTTGAGAATCCACATTCACAACCAACGCACAAATATCAAGGTTAACAGCCTTGGTCAATAGTTCAATGACGGATCTATATTCAGCGACATTGTTTGTGGTACAACCTAGACAAATGCCTTGGAGGTCTACTAACTCACCATGAGGATCGTAGATCACCCATGCCACAGAGGAAAGATTTCGAGTACTACAGCAGGCACCATCATCAATGTAAGGTGCACTAGACATCTGCACAAGAAGTAAAAAGACACAATAAGTGGCAATAATGCCTACACACCAAGCCACACATGCACACACACTGAAAACACACGTACGTACACAACAGATGCACAAAATTCATGCATAATACTTTTTGAGATAAATCCCATTCCGTGGCTTATCTAGAGGGTTACCTTCATAATCAATTAGCTCATAGGCCCCTTTTTGCAAAGTGCATTTCACAATATAAGGCCCATGCCATATAGGCTCAAATTTTCCTGCCCCCAGCATGCCATTCACTTAATCGTAGAGCAGGACTAAGTCTCCTTCAATAAAAGAACGAGGGGTAACAGTTTGATCAAAGTGAGTTTTGATTCTCTTCTTCTGTGCTTCAATGACTAAAGAGGCTAGCTGACGGGTCTTGTCTAGCCTCTCTAGGTAAAGAAGATGTTCTTCCACTGGGGTAGTATTTGGGAGCAATTCAACAACTAATTTAAGAGAAGGGATCTCACATTCAATTGGAAGGGTAGCCTCCAGACCGTAAACAAGGTGAAACGAGGTGAATCCTATTGTATCTTTCACAAAAGTACGGTAAGCCCATAAGGCAGAAAACAACATCAAATGTCAGTTAGACTTGTGCATGTCGATGGTACGTTGGAGCATCGTGACCAACACCTTGTTGATGGCTTCTACTTGGCCATTGGCCTAAGGATAGCATCGAACTATCATGCCGCAAGCCTAGCTAGGTTAACTCAGTCATCATATGACCACGTAAATGTGAACCATGATCAGTGACAATAGCCTGAGGGACTCTGAATCGAGTAATTACATGATTGAATAAAAACTGAGCTACTGTCTTAAAGTCGTTAGATAATGTAGGCATCGCCTCGGCCCATGTCATAAAATAATCGATGGCAACGATGATAAACCCATGTCCTCCGTCCGAGCGAAGGTTATAGGTTATAAAATCTATGCCCCATTTATCTAAAGGGTCGACGGTAATGACAGGGTGTAAAGGAGAGGGAGGCGCACACATCTTCCATTAGTAGATTTGGAATGCATGACAAGAACAGATGACAAGAATGCAGTCCTTAAAAATAGATGGCCAAAAATAACCAGCGCAGAGGATCTTTTGAGAAGTAGCATAACCAGACATATGACCACCACATGCACAAGAGTGGCAGTCATTCAAGACTTGTTTAGCTTCCTCGAATGTCAAACAATGACAGATAGCGGAATCAATACCAAGACAGTAAAGGGTGTCCCTGATAATACGATAAGGCTGAGAATGATGGCAAATACATTGCCGAGCATCCTTGGACAAATTACCATGAAAAGAGGATGTTTGGAGGTAGACAATAATATCCCCATACTACAGATCGAGGGTGCTAATCAAGAAAAGAGTATCATCCGGAATGCATTCCTCTAACTGAGAGGGTGCGGTAGTAGATGGTAACAAGCACAACAATTTAGCGAAGACAAGGGATTTCTTAGACTTGGCCATAGTAAACTCCAAGTCAAACTCTTGAAGGATAACAATCCATTTCGAGTATTTCCCCCCAACAATTGTCATGACGAGATGTACGTCATTGGGTTGCAATCAGAAATCACACTTGTCGTGTGCAACAGAATATAGTGACGGAATCGTTGGACAACATGAACAGTTTCCAAAGTGAGCTTCTTGACATAAGCATATCGATTTTTCGTGTCGAGTAAATTGTGGCTGAGATAATATACAACATGTTCAGTGCCATCATCATCGCCTTGAACTAGGACCATGCCAATTGTGCTATCGACGACAACCAGATAAAGAGTATAGTCACAGTGATAATCAGGCAGATGCAATAAAGGAGCAGAGACAAGGAGTTCTTTGAGTTGCTCGAATGGCTCTTATGCAGCGGCATCCCAAGAAAAGGAGGTTTCCCCCTTTAATAACCATGTATAGCCTTTAGCAATATCAGCGTAGTTTGGAATAAAACGACTTATAAAATTTTCTTTACCCTACAAACTCTACAATTGTTGCAAAGAAGCAAGAGGAGGAAGATTCAAAATGGCTTCAACCTTGAGGGGATCCAATCAGATGCCCTCCTTGGAGACGAAAAACACAAGAAGTCTACCAGATTCGACGTAGAAGACACATTTATGCAGATTAAGATGGATATGATAATGTTGAAAGTGAAAAAAATTTTTGCGGAGGTGATTGGATGGTCATGGCGCTTCGCTGAATGAGCCAGAAGGTCATCTAGGCAAGGCTGCACAATGTGATGAATGTCATGGAACACATATGACATTGTGCATTGGAAGTCAGCACCAGCATTTTTGATACCGAAAGGGAGCTTCTTGTAGGAAAAGGTACACCACAGGCAGATGAAGGTGGTTTTGTGTTGATCCGCGGGCGATATATTGATCTGGTTGTAACCAAAAAATCCATCCATAAATTAATAAATTTCGCTCCGAGCACAATCGTCAATGAGTTAGTCAATGAAAGGCATAGGATAATTATCTTTGGGATAAGCACGATTAATGTCGCAGTAGTCAACACAAACCGTAATAGTGCCCTGCTTCTTGGTCACAGGGAAAATATTAGAGACCCAATCAGCGAGCAGGATAGGGTAAATAAACCCAGCTTTAAAAAGTTTTTCAACTTTGCCTTTAATAGTTGTAGCCTTTCGCGGGTGCACGGGGTGTAAATGTTGTCGAACAGGTTTTGCACCAGGATATGTAGGGATCTCATGCACCATGATACTAGGATCAATTTCGGCCATCTCTTCATATGACCAAGCAAAAACGTCACAAAATTCTCGGAAGAGATTAGTATAAAGTTGAATCTCCTCAGGAGTACAGGTTACCCCTATGTGTATATTCTCAACAATCCCTGTTTTGATAGAGATGTCGATGGGGATGGTTTGTGTAATGTTACCCATTTTGCCTTCACAGAAAACTTCATGGACTTGGATAGGCATATGAAGGGGTTGGGAGGGGACACAAGAAGAAAACTTCTCAAGACAAGTAGTCATGGCCCCATGACTAGGGAGAAATGAGGAGCAATGGTGATGATCAAGCTAAGGAGGCTCCTCAATAGGCATAGTCTCAATAATCGCTTCATCAGAAGGAAATATTTCCTGTAACGGATTTGAATAAGCACCATCTCCTAGCCAAGGGGATTGTACATACGCATCGAGGGCCCTACTCGAAGGACTAGGTTCAGAAGATAAAGCCAATGCGGAAACAATTTCGACATGGTTGAGCTCGACAGGACTCAACGACATGACATCACCCCAGGATTCTACCTGATCGATGGGGGGAAGGACACAAGGATCAGAATGGACATAAATCATGTTTATGGGAGTGATGTTGGGAGGTGGGAGCGAAAAAACACCCATAAGGGCAGGATCTTTAAAAAGTCCAATGCCCACACTCTCATATGGAACAGAGGTATGCTCCACAAAAGGCACATTTCCATCGAAAGAAGAAAAGGTGAAGAAAGAAAATTGGTCAACCGTGATAACTTTCCCTTGATGGGGAAAATGAAGGACACGAAATAGAGATGAAGCCACGGCTTATATGGCATTTTTCCAACTTCATCCTAAGAGGAGGTTGTAAGTTAAATTTGCATCAACAACTTCGACTTCAACTTCAATTGTCTTCCAAGGTAATAGGAAAATGCGGGAGGATACCAAAAGGATGGGAATCTCTTCCATCAAAGGCTTCTGAGGTATTTGGAGACTGACTCAATGTTAGGGAACCAATAGCCTTCCAACAAGCAATAGACATGATGCAAGTGAAGGCGCCCTCATCAATAACGGGGTGATGAATATTCTTAAAGTTAATGATGACTTGAATGAGGAAAGCAATTTGATGAGGAAATATTGTGACATGATTATCAATATCAAAAGTGATCAAATCTGAATTGGCCAGGTCAATGCCGCCAATGGTTGATAGCACATACTTCCTCTGGGAGGGATATCTTTGGAGGACTTCCAATGCGGACATAGCCGAAGGAGCTTGGGCTAGGTCCTCAACAATGATATAGTGCTGCACGAGAAGAGTGTTAGGGTTGTAGGAAGACTTCCAGAGCACTTCTTTGGGAGGAGGTTGAATGACTGACTCGGTACTAGGCCACTCGATATGGAGGGGACCAGTACTAGATGAAGGAACACTAGAGGGTATTTCAGTTTCCTTGCCGGTGGGAGGAGGATATTATTTGGATCGAGCACTGATATGGGTGGGAATCATCCCATCCATAAAGACATGAGAGCCGAAAGTGGAAGAATATTGAGGTTGATCAGCCACCATTTGAGTTTGTTGTGAGGGAAAAGGCTCTTTGAGCACAACAGGAGTCCCAGGGTGCCTTTAAGCAAACGACTAACCTTAGATCATCTAAGACAACCTTTAGTATAGTGATACATCTTAAATGAGACAAGGATACTTAGGTTTGTGCTTGGCGCCTTCTTCGGCCAGAGGCTTAGAAGGATCCTACTTTGGTTGATTGGCTTTATTCTTCCCTTTTCCCTTTTTCTTACCTTTTGAAGTTTTATCTACTATGGTGGACTAGACGACATTAATTTTAGAAGTTTTACTAGGATTGGATGGGGCCTGGGAAGTATTTTTGACTGGAGTAGCAGAAGTTTGCTTCGCAAGGTTTGTTGAAGACTTTCTGGAGGATGAACTAACGGAACTAATGACACCATCAATAGATGACATTAACGGAGATTTGGAAGTTCCGGGTTGCGGAGCATCAAGCAGATAATCATATAGCGTACCGGACTGGGAGTAAATCAAGTCAAGATACTGAGCATGCGTAATATATTGCTCTTTAGTAACACATGCCCCCATAGCAATATCTCAAGCTATCAGACCGACAAATGAGGTTGTAGACCAGTCAGTCAGAAGCTGATTAGGGATCCAGAACTTAATTAGATGAAGACACCACCTCCATTCATGGATATGATCAGAGATATGCATGGCCATGTCCTATTTCAAAGATGTTAGGAGGTGTGTGCCTGTTTCATAATGAGTCGGCAACTAAAAACGAGTTAGAAATGCCATAACAAGCGAGTTAAAATCCAGGAAAGTCCCATGCGCTAGCTCAATATACCATTTCGCGACAGAGCGAGTGAGGGTTCGTTAGAAAAGACGGAGCCAGATAGAATCTTCAAGCCATTAATTAGATGAACACCATAGGTGATAGGTCATGACATGAGCTTGAGGATCCTCTCTAGATTTATCGTCAAATTTGGGACAATCACCGAGAATCTTGGTTGGAACCGGTGGCCAATACAAAATATGAAGAATTGGATTATTTGTCAGCTTGGACACATCTAGCAGTTCCAAAGTCACCAAGAAAGGTAATCGAGGACTGAAGGACATCTCAGGCCATAGATA
Source organism: Pinus taeda (assembly GCA_000404065.3). Taxonomy (NCBI): domain Eukaryota; kingdom Viridiplantae; phylum Streptophyta; class Pinopsida; order Pinales; family Pinaceae; genus Pinus; species Pinus taeda. Next base: position 21,181 of record APFE030476395.1, on the reverse strand, counting down.
AGAAATAGCATTAGAGTTCCATCCATCCCCTAGTTGCCCCCATTGATTTTTCCTGTAAGGGTTTTGTCCGTAAGGGTTTTGTCCATAGGGATTATAAGTGTAACTAGATGGTTGACCCTAGTTTTGACCACCAGCAACCCATTGATTACCAACCTGACCAACAGGAGCAGCATACGGCTGTTGAAAATTTTGATAAGGATTGACCTGTGGCTATTGATAATTTTGATATGGGGCAGTTTGAGAATGCCCTTGGGGCTACTGAAGGCTTTGAAAACCATATGGCAACTGAGCTCCAAACTGTGCCTGGGGTCCAGGCTACATTTGATAAGCAGGTTGGGTTTGAAAGCCAACTTGAGTTTGGAGACTGGATTAGGTATGGAAATTGGGTGGAGCTTGAGAAACAATGAGTGTTTGAGTGCCCGGTTGAGCGGGACCAGATGGGTGTCCTTGCGATAACTAAGGTTGAGCCATCTGGCTGGAAGGTTGGCCTGGTTGAGACTGAGGTTGACCCATTTGCCCAGAAGGTCGAGCTTGTTGGGTAATGGGTTGACCTTGTAGAATTGAAGGCTAGCCCGATTGACCAGATGGTTGAGCTGGCTGAACAATAGGTTGGCCTTGCTGGATTTGAGGCTGGCATACTTGTCCAAAGGGTGGACCAAACTAGACAGTACGTTGGCCTTACTGGATTTGAGGCTGGCCTACTTTCCTAGAGGGTGGACCAGGTTGGACAGTAGGTTGCCCTTGCTAGATTTGAGGCTAGTCTACTTTTCTAGAGGGGTGACGTTGTTGGGCACTAGGTTGGCCTTGTTGGATGTAAGGCTGTGCTGGTTGACCAGAAGGTTGCACGAAGTAAGTAAAAGAGGAACTAGTGAAGGCCAAAGGTTGTCCCTATAAGGATTGTCCTTGCGGGCCAATAGGTTTCCCTGGATAAGGTTGCCTGTAATACAGATGCTCGTAAGATGGGTGACCTTGATAGTGTGGACCTTGAAAAGTCGAAGGCTATGCTTGGCCACCATGTTAACTAGTATGGCCCCAAGCAACAGATAACGAAACTGAAACCTCAACCGTAGGCTGAGATGGGATGGATCCAGTGTGATAAATATGAGCTCATTGAGAATCATAGTAATGAAACAAATTCTGTGGATCTAGATTCTAAAGAGAATGCATGTACTAGTCATATGTCCACCCTGCCAGAATGGAACCAGAAGAAGGTGGAACACTACTAGTGGGGTTAACAACCTCAGATGTCAATGCTGAAGGACCACCACTAGTAGGATCAATTGAAGGTCTGGCAACAGTGGTGACTGCTAAAGATACAATGATGGCACTAACAACGGGAGCTAAATAAGCCACACAAATAGTAGGTATAGTTGGGACAGATGTGACAAGTCACATTGTGAATCTGGGGTGTAAAAGGTTCTGAGGTCAGAGTTACGATACGAGACCACATAGAACTCGTAAGGGGAGATCTAGAACTCATGATATCAGCCAAAGCATGGTAGCATAAAGGCAATGTCATACCAAGAGGGGTGACACAAAAGGGTGAAGTTTTCGTAGGTATAGGGATTTCACCACTTGCCATAAAGGTCTCTTCACCAGAGACGGGGTTCATCTCATCCATGTCAGAAGAAGACATCGGGATCGAGACACTAGAAGGAGTAACAGGGAAATATTCTTCAGAAGGTTCCTAGACTTGGGTTCCAATGAATATAGTATAATTTGTCTCCCGGGGCACGAGAGTTAAGCAGTTGAATACTCGAAATAACAGGAAGGGTATCACTAACAACCGGTACTTTAGATGCAATAGAAGATGGAGAGACTTGGTCACTTGGCATGGGAGATGAGATCAGTGATTCCACCAGCATGATTTAACTCAAAATTTCTAGGAAAAAATAAACGAGTAGGGGAAACAATCCTACGCAAACTAAAATGCAGTCAAGATTAACAAGGAAAATGTGAACGTGGTCGAATAAATTTTATGACACAGGAACAAAACTTGACCTTTTCATTTTTAAAGAGTCGAGAAAAGGACAAAAGATGACTCTAGTCACCTTCAAATATTTAACGATCCTGAAAGGAAAAGTTCTTAGAGGATCCTTTTCTTTTAGGGAGTCGAAAAGGAACGAAAGTGACTACTCTAGAGAACTAGGCAAAAGTTTAACCAGACAAACCGTAAAACTGCATATACACCTTGGTGATCAAATGAAAGAGAAATGACCAAGGACTTTCCTTACGGTAGTCCATCTTCCCGAATGTTGTGTTCGGTGTGTTATGATTCATAAGGCAGCAGACATGGCTTCCTATGGATGTAGGATGATAACCTAGTTGGGTCTCCCGATATATACTCGACAATACGGGGAGCACAAGTCTGTACTAGTAGCTATTGAGTCATAGAAGGAGGAATCACCCAACCTTAAGCGAAAACAATAGTGACTAGGTTTAACAATGTCGGAGCACGTCTCTAGAATAGACCTCTAAATAATGTGCGTTAAGTTCCAATGCATTGTTAAGTTCATTCAATTGATTTTAGAGTTGATCTTGAATTAGGTTTCATTTTTTAGGCCCTATCATATGTATATAAAAAATCCCTAGGATGCAACTAGAATTAGTAAAGCATCAATCATTTCGATGAATAACTACTTAAAGAAAGGTAGAGAGTTCATTCCCAAGAAATCATAAAACTAAGACAAGCGAATGCAAGTGCTAAGAAACACAATGCATCAACATGCTAATCCTACAATGCATTGATAATACGAATGAAAGATTTTAAAGTTCGCTTTCAAATTTCTCAAAACATGAAAATTTGTAATGCACATGTACTTTCACTTTCGTATACTAAATGAATGCAATCCCTCAATTTTTTTTTGAATTTAAAGAGACAAACAAGCAGGTGTAAATCTGATTGATCCAAACAATTGTAATCTATGCTTGATAGTAGGAAAATTGAATCAATGTGAACAAGCTGGTTCAATAATCGACACTAAAAATCAATCAACAAGAAAACAAGCAGGAACAAAGTCTCAAGCAAACCAATAAGACGATTGTGGATGAACCTTGGATAGACAAGTAACCCAGGAAAATGGTTGGAAAAACTTGAAAGAGCTAGGTCACGGGGCTAAAAAGACAAGATTCATTCAAATGAAATCAAATAGAAACAAACCTTAACCAAAGCAATCAAAACAAGCTGACAAGAGATAGAAAATAATAGGGGGTAAGCAAGACTGATGTTTTCAGGAGGCAAAGCTGTAAAAAACAACTTGCACAGGAATCGTCATAAGCTTACAACAAGCAACTTGCGACGATAAGCAAATCGTCGCAATTGTAGAGACAACAACTAAGCGACGTCGTCGCAGCGGTACACCTATCTTCTGCGATAGTCAGATTTCAGGAATAGTCGCGACTGCACGACAAATAATCAATGACGCACAGTTTTACTAAAGAGGACAGGGCAACATCATCGTAGTTGTTAAGCTATCTTCAACAATGAGTGTAAAAAGAGGAAAAAACAAGTGATAACACCCGAAAAAAACCAGGTTATTTTTTCAAACAGTAATGGGAATTCTTAAATTGACCCAGGCAATCCAAAAAACTAAAAGTGCAACCCCAAAAGTCAAGAGACACTTAAATCAAAAGAAAAACCAAGAATAAACAAGAAGAAAAATACAAAGGACTCCCCAGTATGGTCGCCAACTTGTGAAGTAGGAAACTGTTCCCTCTGCGGAGAGAGGCAACCCCTCTAGCCCTAGAGTGGGTCTAGTCATAGCAAGAACAAAACAACAATAAATTCCTTAATAGTCATCGTTGGAGACCTACCTCAAAGTCAGTGTTCATTGAAGCTTTTGTTGCACCACTCCAGCTTCCGTTTCCTTCTCCTTAATGAGCAATCAACCTGAAACAACATCAGAGAACAACGTAACACATAACTGAGAACAACAATGATCTATTTACTTATAAATTCAAGAAATCATAAACTATCAAGTAATTTGTGCACAAGATATAGGAAATCATCATTGATTGTATTAAAATAAATCAAGAGCAAAGCTTACAACCAAGTCTTTACATTGTAAGCCTTATGGGAGGGTCCAACCGGTATGTTTCTTCAAGCATTCACTCTCAAGAATGGGTCTCCCAAACAGCTGATATCTCTCTCTCACTCACAAGCTCTGATGCAAGACTAAGGCACTCCACAACCTCTTACCAAACTATCAGCAATACCACACTTGTCACACTCACACCAAAGCTATCTAATATGCTTCAATCCAACTAGCAACCAATAACTAAGAACTCAAAACTAAGAACTAGCTGATCATAACAATATTGAGTGCTTTTATAAGAGGAGGAGCCTCCATGAAATGAGGGAGAGGGAGCTTATCCTCAAGGGAGGTTTCATAAAAGGCAGAAAAATCATCCCAGAGGAGGAAAGGTGGACCAATCTAACCCAACAACTAGCTCTAGAATCGCCTAGAAGGCTGACTATTTGAACTAATTCGCTTAATCTGGATTGTCACAGGTCATGAACTAGGGCTCAACGATGACATCACAAGGGAGCAATGCATTCAGACCAATCGTCACAATAAGCATCGGGAAGACTTGCGCTGATCCCTAAAATTCGACCGTTGCAAGAAATAGGTGTACACCTGCAACGACGTCGCAACAATACAGTTCATTATAGGGAACCGTCGCAGATTTTAAGGGTTTACTAGTGACGATGTAGAAACTTAAGCAAACATGGTCAATCTTCAGCATTAGAGAGCACTGCTTAATCTTCTTGCATGGATGGGAAGATATGGACATGTTTATCTTGAGGTATGACAGAGTGGAGGCACTGAGATAAGGTCAGTGAAAAATTAATGTGTAACAGTACCTTTCTCGTAAATAGTGCATTCCAAACCAAAAAGGGGTAAACTTATACTGGGCACATGATGTTTTGCATTCATTAAAGACTTCAAAATGACAAGGGCTCAACTATATTTTCTCTTTTAAAGGGTCGGAAAAGAGCTTGAAAGTGGACCCCCCATTTTATTCTCTTTTACAAGTCAAAATGGAAAAATACTTGGCAATCTTTTCATATGATTTTTATGAGTCAAGAAAAGAACTGAAACATGACTCGTCATCATGGTCAAACATCAATCACCTATCGTTGCGCAAAATGGTAAAGTGAATTATCATATTTTTGAGGTAAAATAGGTTAAAATATTTATAAAAACCTAATATTTTCATGAAAAACTGAATAAAAAGGAGAAAAGTAAATATATTTTTACCATTTACCATTTTACCTTGCTGTGAAGACTTTTTACTCAGTTTTTCAGTAATTTTTCTGGAGAAAATTGCAAGATATCTAGGAGGTCATTCGCCAAGCTGCCAGTTACAGGGAAGATCCAAGGCCCTGAACTCCATTTTCATGTCTTTTATTCCCGTTTTTAACAATTTTTAGGTTTTTAAGAGAGGTTTTGTGAAAAGTTTTTCTCCCTCAGTCGACATGACTTCCAAGCACGAAATCACGTCGACTGAGGGTAATTAACACGACCTATCGTATCGTCGGTGCAACTATTTTTAAAACAGGCATGCTAGGACCATGAATAGGGAAAAAACCCTATTTCCTCACAAAACCACCGTTAAAACTTGAAATTTAGGGGCCAAGCATGATTGTTAACTCAAACCTATGGATTTTTCAGGAAAGAATCGTTGAAAATGGTAGACTAGAAAGAATAGGAACATGCAGATGTGGAAACCCAGGCACTAAATGATCCAAATTTCCTAGAAAATTTGAGGGCTTGTGGGCTCCTCAAATTATTTCTCACACGAGGGATGCAGGCCCAACCAGAGTTGCTTCGATACCTGATTAGTCTTTGGGACATAAATTGGGAAATATTTGTCATTGGTGACCAGGAGCTTGAGTTAGAAATGTCAAATATATATTTTATTATAGGACTATCCTGAAGAGGGTAACTAGTCAACTTATATGGGTCACGACCGATTGGGGCAAGCATATCCATGTTTCTTGCCAAACATTTTCCTGAGGCCCTCAAATCCAAGGGTGGGAAGATTAAGATTTCCATTGTTCAGGATATGACACTGAAAGTACATTTATTGACTATCAATAGAGTGGTGAGGTCATAGGCAGTGCATGAGACTAACAAGTCGAAGTTCCTATATGCTATCGACTACACAAAACTGATGATATTCAACTGGTTATAGGCCATGAATATCAATATAAAGTGCCAGCTAACCAAATCTAAGAAAGGGAATCTAAAGCAATTTTGCTTCAGATCTGTACTAGCGACCTTTTTCTTGGAACGGGTGCCATTGTCCAAGTACCAGTTGACCGAGATAGATCCTCCCATTCCACGTGACCCGCAGACGGCCCGCTGGAGTCGTTTGATGCCCAATATCACTAGGGTCAGCACATGTCATAAATACCTGCATTCTTTTCATGGCTAAGATGAAAGAAGATCGTTGTGGAGGATTGGCCATACAGTGGCACCAACTTTGGTGGAGATCCGAACATGCCACTACCAAATGGAGAGGATTTTGATGGTGAAGGTAAAAAGTCATTTTTTTATTTTGAGTTTTTTTAATTGCTTTTGGTATATATGTGTTTATAACATTTCGCTTTGTTAATGCAGACATTAGACCAGAGCATCCTATTGGGATGTCCCCAATATCCAGGCACATCGCCTACTTGATTGATGTTGTCACTCCTTGTCAAGAGGGGAGTGACAATGAGGAGGATATCATGAGGAACCTTGAGGGATTGACTCGTGGTATCCTAGAGTATGCTTAGGTGGGAGACATTCCTCGCTAGTACCAGAGACACATAGTGGGAGTATCGGATCGGATCCACCGATTGCGGACTCGTGTTGCATGAGCCATATCATGATACCATGGTCACCATGTTGATTAGTTCCTAGGTCCAGCACTTAAATTTTTTGAGGCCTGCATGCCAGAGATATATGAGGCTTATGAGCCGTCGTTGTTATTTTGGACGCACATATTATTTTTTGGGTTTTTGATGCATAAACAATTATCACCATATATATATATATGCTATATTTTCTTTCTTACTATGTTACAAATGGTTTGTTTTATCTTTTCACATGTTTCGTAAATGTCTATCCAGCACATAATTAGCTAATGCATCTGTCAATGTATTCATGTGCCTAGGAATATGATGATATGTAATGTAATCAAAATTTCTTTCCAGTAGATGAATACGAGATACATTCTCAATATTTTAGGGTTTCTGATGGAATATTTCCCATTGAGTTGAAGGACGACAAGCTATGAATCCAGGTTGACAACCAACTCTCGAATGTCAAGAGCAATGGCTTCTTATAACAGTTCGAAGATTGTACTGTATTCAACAATGCTGTTAGTTGTATGACCTAAATAGATACCTTGAAGGTCAATCAACTCAACATTAGGGTCATAGATAGCCCACGCCACGGATGATAGGTTCCGAGTACTACAGCAAGCACCATCATCGAAACCGATGTGAGGAGTCACAGACATCTGCAAAGCAAGGAAAACATAGTAAACAGGAAATTTGTTTGAAAACTAACACACCAAACCACACTACACAAAAAATGAATGGCACACTAATGTAGACAAGTAACCATGCAAAATGACCTAAGCATAGTACTTCTTGAGGTAAATCCCATTCCAAGGCTTATCCAGAGGATTTCCTTCACATCAATAGGCTCATAGGCCCCATTTTGCAAAACATGTTTCACGATGTAGGGCCCATGCCACATGGGTTCGAACTTGCCTGCCCCCAACTTATCATTAGCTTGGTTGTATAGTAAGACCAAATCACCTTCAGAGAATGCACGAGAGGAGACTGATTGACTGAAATGGGACTTGACCCGTTTCTTTTGTGCTTTGATAACCAATGTAGCGAGATGAAGGGTCTCATCCAAATGTTCTAAATATAAGAGGCATTCTTCCTGAGGTGATGTTTCTGGGAGAATTTCAACAACTATTTTGAGTGAAGGAATCTCACATTCGATCTGCAATGTTTCTTCCAGACCATAGACTAGCTGGAATAGTGTGAAACTAGTTGCATCTTTGGTTGAGGTTCGGTAAGCCCACAGAGATGAAAAGAGCATGAGATACCAATTCGTTGTAACCAAAACCTTCTTTACGGATTCAACTTGGCCATTGGCCTAAGGGTAATATGGGGTTGAGCCATCGTGGTGCAAGACCAATGCGGATGTCAGCTCATCCATCATGTAATCTCTGAAATGGGAGCCATGGTCTATGACAATGGCTCATGGTACGTCGAACCTTGAAATAACATGGTTGAAAACGAATTGAGTCATTATATTACTGTTTGCAGAGTATGTAGGCATTGCTTCAGCCCATTTGGTGAAATAATCCATAGCGACGATAATAAAGCCATGCCCCCTGGCCGAACAAGGGTTACATGTCATATAATCGATGCACCAATTGGAAAGAGGACCAATGGTAATTAAGGGGTGTAGGTGAGCGGGTGGGGCATGCATCTTGCGTTGGTAAATTTGGCATTTATGGCACTTGCAAACAGCAAGGATGAATTCCTTGAAAATGCACGATGATAAATAACCAGCACGAACGATTTTTTGAGTGGTAGCATAGACAGACATATTACCACCACATGCCCTCACTGAGAACTCTTTCAGCTTCCTTGATCATAAGGCATCAACAAATAACTGAGTTGACACTGACATGGTATAAAGTATCGCCAATAATACAGTAGGGTTGGGAGTGATGCCGAATCCTTCAGCGATCTTCCTTAGTCAACGCAAACCAGAATGTAGATGTCAAGAGATACATGATGATATCACCATACCATGGATCAAGGATGTTAATCAGGAAGAGAGTCTCATCTGAAAGGTGTTCATATGCACTAATGGGGAGAGACTTAGAAGGAAGGGAACAAATCAATTCAGCGAAAATGAGTGGCTTCTTAGATTTGGTTGTAGTAAATACCAAATAGAATTCTTGCAGGATGACAATCCATTTAGAATATTTTCCCCCCAGCAACTAATGAGTCAGGAAGTAGGTCATGTGGTTACATTTGAAAATCACCATAGTTTTGCACAAGAGGATGTAGTGTCAAAAGTGTTGAATAGCCTGGACAACAGCCAAAGCCAACTTATCGACATGGGCATAACACATTTCAGTGTCGAGGAGATTACGACTAAGGTAGTAGATAACATTTTTGTTTCCTTTATCGTCGTCTTGGACCAAGACCGTAGCAATGGTGCTAGGGGCTATAGCAAGGTAAAGGAAGTAATCTTGATAATAATCTAGGGAGTGCAATAGAGGATCATTTACAAGGACAGTCTTGAGATCATCAAAATATTTTTGGGCAATCTCATCCCATGCGAAGGGTGTTCCTTGTTTCAGAAATCTGGTAAATCATGTAGCTAGCCTAGCATTATTGGGTATAAAACGATAAAGAAAATTTTCCTTTCCCTGCAAGCTTTGGAGTTGGTGCAATTTATATGGACGGGGTAAATTTACAATGGCATCGACTTTAAGCAAATCGAGGAGAATACCGTCCTTGGAAACAATAAGGCCAAGGAGTTGTATGGATTCTACGCAAAAAACACATTTATGTGTTTTTAAATGAATGTTTAGTGTCTACAATACAGAAAAATTTGCCAAAGATGGTCAAGGTGATCTTGGCACTTACGAGAATGAGTGGGTAGGTCATCCCAGTAAGGCTAGACAATGTTTTGAATATCATGAAACGCATAGGACATTGCCCGAAATGTAGCCCTAACATTGTTTAGGCCGAAATGGATATTTTTGTACGTGAACGTACCCCATGGATAGATAAAAGTTATCTTCCCTTGATTAGCCAGTGCGATGTTGATCTGGTTGTAACCAGAAAAACTATCCATAAAGGAAAAAATCTCGCTTCTTGCACATTCATCAATGATTTGATCAATGAAGGGGGTAGGATAGTTATGTTTAGGACAAGCACGATTGAGATTTTGATAATCAGCATAAACGTGGATCGTGCCTTGTTGATTCATCACCAGGACAATATTTGACACCCAATCTATAAGAGGGATGGGATAGATGAACCCAACTTTGATAACTTTTTCAACTTCACCCTTGATAGCGACGACCTTCCTAGGGTGCACCAGGCAGAGCCATTGGTGAACGAGCTTCACGTGTAGATAAGTTGGTATTTCATGCACACCAATGCTAGGATCAATGCTAGGCATTTATTCGTAGGACCACACAAACACATCATGGAATTCCTGAAACAGACAAGTATAAGTCTTGATCTCATCTAGAGCACAAGAGACCCCGATATGGACATGTTTAATGATACCAAGCTTGATAGAAATATCAATCGGAATCATTTGGGTAGTATTACTCAAATTTCCTTCTGACCATACTTCATGAGTCATGATCGGTGGCAGAAGTGGGAGGGAAGGAAATGGAGAAGAGGACTCTTCGAAAGTGGTATACATGGCCACCAGGCAAGGCAGGAATGAGGAACAATAATGAGCATCGGTCCAAGGTGGTTCCTAGAGAGACATGACTTCCATGATACCTTCATCAGTAAGGAAGGTCCCAGCTAAGGGATCAAGGGATTCCAAAGCACCAATCCACGTGTATTGGGAATATGTATTGAGAGAGGTATTCGAAACAGAAGAATCAGAGGATGCGGAACTCAAAGCTGAAACAATTGCCATGTAATTGATTTCGGTAGGACTAAGTGGCAAAACCTCACCCTAGGTATCAACAAGATCTGGTGAAGGTATGATCCAAGAGTCATATTTGACCAAGACCATGTTGACAGAGGCCCCCACACTCTCATAGGGATCACTAGTGTTCTTGATGTATGGAACATTGCCATTCGAGGAGGAAGAGTAAAAGAAAGATAGTTGGTCGACAGTGACAATCTTTCCTTGATGGGGAAAATGAATCACATGAAATAGGGAGGAGGCTACAACATGCATAGCATGGGTCCAGCTCCAGCTGAGTAGAAGAATGTAATTAAGATTAGTGTTAACAATCTCTATCTCGACTTGCACTGTCTTTCCTTCTAAAGTAATGGCAACATTAGTTAAGAAACTGAAGGGTCGCGAATCGTATCCATCGAAAGCTTCCAAAGTGTTTGGAGATTGGTTCAAGGCAGGAGAACAAATGGTCTTCCAGCATGTGATTGATATGATGCAGGTGGAAGCACCTTCATCAATGAAAGTCCTATGGATGGTCTTCTCATTGATGATTACCTGAATAAGAAAGGAAATTTGATGAGGGAGACGTGGAACATGGCTCTCTAAATCAAAAATATCAAATTGGAATCGGTGGGATCGATACCCCTGGTAGCTGAAAATAAATATTTCTGCTGCGATTGGTAGCTTTGGAGCACCTCAAGGGCCGACATAGCTGATGATGCTTGAGCCAAATCCTCAACAATATTATAGTGCTAAGTGGCTCGGGCATTAGGGTTGTATGATTATTTCCGTAGAACACCTCAAGAGGGTGGTCGTATAGTGGAATCAGGGTTAGGGCGCTCGATATGAAGAGAACTAGAACTCGGGGCAGAAGTAGAGGGGTGGATTCTTTCTCCTTCCCAACTGTTGAGGCAGGAGTTTGGTAATATTTTGATCTAGTAGCCACATTAATAGGCATACTCATCATGAACAATTGAGATCCTGACGAAGCAGATGATTGAGGTTGGTCTACCATTTGGGTCTGCTAAGACGGAAATGGCTCTTTAAGGACAACAACGGTCCCTTTGAGCAGACGACTAACTTTAGATCGTTTGAGACAATCCTTAGTATAGTGATCCTCCTCACAAATGAGTCAGGAATACTTAGGTTTCCATTATGAAGATTCACCAACAGACGATTTGGGAGGACCCTGTTTTGGGTCATCGACTTTACCCTTGCCTTTGCCTTTCTTCTTACCTTTCGAGGATTTGTCCACTGTGATAGACTAGACATCATGGATCTCTGAGGCTTTACTAGGGTCAGGAGGATTCTAGGAAGAAATATTGGGAGCAACATTTGAGACCGACTTCTGTTTGGAAGAATATTTAGCAGGGGTCTAGGATATTGAACCAATAACTCCATTGACATGAGGTACAACTTGTGTCTTTGATGTCATGGGATTGGATGATGGCTGCGGATCATTGGGTAATAACTCATACAAATTGCCAAACTGAGAGTAAACTAGATCTATGTACTAGGCACAAGAAATGGCTTGTTATTCAGTAACACATCCACCCATAGCTATATCGTGAGCAATTGGGGCCACGAATGATTTAGTGAACCGTTCAGTGAGAAACTCATCAGCAATCTCAAAGTTTATGAGATGATTTCTACGCCTCCATTCATGGATGTGATCGAAGATGTGTGTCATAGTATCTTTCTCAAGTGATGTGAGAAAATAGGTGCCAGTTTCATAGTGAACTGGCAGCTGAAAATGCGTGAGGAAATCCATGGCTAAAGAGTTAAAGTCATGGTAAGTACATCAGGGAAGCTTGATGTACCACTTGGCTGTAGCACTTGTGATGGCCCATTGGAAAAGACATAGATGAATGTAATCATCAACATAAGAGTTCAAATAGCACCAGAGGTGATATGTCATCATGTGGGCTTGAGGATCTTCTTTTGCTTTCCCATCGAACTTTAGACAATCGCTTGGTATCTTGGATGGCACCGGAGGCCAGTATGGTGAATGAAGGATTGGATCATTCGTAAGGCGAGACACATTTGGCAGCTCTAATGTGGCCAAGAATGGCAATTTAGTATTAAAAGTCATGGGAGGTCAGTAAGCGGGTCCGAGCAGAGGAGCCTATCCCTACTAGTAAGGATTTTTGCCCCACAGTGGAGGATTTTGGCTATATGGCATTTGATGTTGTCCCCATTGCAGGTTACTTTGGCCATAGGGAGGATTTTGACCTTGAATACCTTGGAACTATCCAGCCATAGGTTGCTGATAAGAAACATACAAGTTGAAAGGTTGTTGAGCCTGTTGACCTTTGACATAGGGATATTATACCTATTGTCCCTGAACATACAAGTGATGATTCTGTTGTCCTTGAACAAGAGGATTTTGGACCTGATGTCCTTGGGCATAATGTTGATACACTTGTTGCCATTGAACATAGGGATGATGTCCATGCTGCCCTTGACCAAAAGGATTATGTACCTATTGACCTAGGACATTAGGGTTTTGTACCTGCCACCCTTGGCTAGAAGGATTATGGACCTGTTGACCTAGGACATTAGGGTTTTGGGCCTGCTACTGCAGGACTTTCCCCTGGCCTTGCCCTTGCAAGGGTTGACCCAGCTGACATGTATACAAGGGTTCTTGCTACCTGGGTTTGTTTTACTACTACAAGGGTTGGCTGTATGGTTGCAAAATTTATCCTTGGGGCTGTAGAGGTTGGCCCTGCGAGGACATGGGTTGGGAAGTTCGTGGAGCATAGTACATTTGTTGCTACATGGTTTGCTACAACTGTTGCAAGGGTTTCCCTTGCGATTGTTGCAGTTGACCTTGCTGCGAGATCATTTTCCCTTGTTGTTTCATGGATAGCCCTTGCTACAACAAAGGTTTCCCTTGCGGTAACAAAGGTTTCCATTATTGTTTTAGAGGTTGTCCTTGCTGTTGCAAGGGTACTTGAACAGTCCTAGAAAATTTCTGAATTGAATATATCCATAGTCACCCTGGAAAGTGGATGAGCCTGGTTGAATGTACTGCCTAGATTGAAGGATGTAAGGTTGATTAACCATTCCTTGAGAACCATATGGAACGTAAGGAGTTTGGTATTGGACCTGAGCCTCATAGGGCTGCTGATACTGGGCATTGCTTGACCTAGACAGACCAAGGAGATTTTGAACCTGTTGGTACTGGACATTACTTGATCAAGTAGGATCAGCAAAGTTATGAATAACGCCATAAGAAGGCTGGTTTATACCAAGCATGTGAGCTTGTGAGCCACTCACATGGGTAGCACCTGACACCATAGAAACTTTCAAGTGTTCCCCCCAGGAAGTTGCACACCACCGACCATAGGGATGGAGGAACTAACAAAGACATTCCTTGAGACCGTCAATTGAACCAGACGGGTGACTGGGACTAACAATACAAGAGGGTTTGGAACGGGGGGTTTCACAGGGACAGAGGTGACAGCTTGTTGGGAGGTCGTGTTTGGAATGAACGGACCTGAAGTAGGCATGGCGCCTAATGCCCAAATAGGGTTATGGTAAAGTGATAAGGCACTAGGTGTACCTCAAACCAACTATGCCAAAGACAAATAGTTCGGCAGCACACTAGCGGGAATACCCCCTTTATAGGGGAAACCTTCAGGAGGAAAAGGATGTTCATCCTCTTTGATAATGTGTAGAGTAGAAACTTCTGACTCTTTCAAAGAGGTAACTAGAGCATTGCCTTCAGGTCCCATATCCAGGAGCAAACGATGACGAACATCCAAAGAAGTACGAGGGAATAATTCCAAAGGAACACCCAGATGATTGTACGGATTGTAAGGACGTTGCAGTGATATCGCAATAGGGTCAAACAAAGGATTCAGAGGATAGATAACCAGTCTAAGCTAACCGTCAGTGGTCGGTGAACTCTCAAGAGTTTGAACGGGGTTGCCTGGAGATTCCGGGCTAAGATCAACAAATGACCCAGTATCAAAAGTAGGTGGAGGATGAGATGAAAAAGGTTGAGTGCTCAGAGCAATTCCAAGTTCAAAACCTTGGTCCTCGAGTCACTATGGTAGCTCAAGAAATGGCTCCTCAAGCAATCTTTCAGATGGAGGAGAGGAAGAGGAACTAGGTGAACCAGATGGTTCAGCCATGATGACCTTGTCTTAGTTGATAGAAAAATAAACTTTAAGGATTTAAAATTTTCTTTAAGGGAAACTCATGATTTGGTCTAGAAAATACTAGTAGGATATTATCAGATCATGGGCAATCAATTATTAAGACACACAAAAATATTGGTGCTCTTTCATTTTTTAAGAGTCGAGAAAGAAAAAAAGATGACTCTATCACTTTCGATTGGGAATGAGCTCAAAAGGACAAGTGCTCGAATGATATTTTAAGTTTAATGAGTCAAAAAGATCAAATGATTACTTTGGATGATCTAGTTGAACAGGATTACCAAGCAACCGTGAACTGTAGAATGCCTCCTGGCGAACCGAGAAGTACAAGGAGGCAATCTCCCCAAATGTTGTGTTCGGTGTATCAAGTTTGTAAGGCGGTTGACTCAGCTTCCTAAGATTAAAGGATTTCAGCCTATAAGGGTCTACCATTATATAATCGATGGTATGGGGAGCACAAATCCATACTAGCACTGTCTAATGCCAAAGATAATGATAGTTTCTAGGTTTAAAGACGTTGGAACATGTCTCTAGACTAGACCTTCTAGATATGATCGTTAAATGTCAAATGCACCTTAGGTTAATTGAGTTCATTTTAAAGTTTATCTTGAGTTATGTTTCAGTTTTCAAGCCTTAGCAATGAAACTTGAAAAACCTTAAATGAAACTAAATGAGACAAGACCCTTTCAATTCGATGAATTGCCTACAAGAGAGGGTAGAAACTACACAATCAAATGCAAACAACCAAGCAACTGAAAGCAAAATGATCTTTCACTACTTCGCTTTTTGAAAAAATAAACTAATGAAAAATGCATTCCAATTCCTAATTTCCTAACAAGCGCATTTCTAATAGTCCTTTTAAAAGAAAAAAGAGTTCTTTTCCTTTTCAAATGTTAATGAAATCCTAGCTTTTAGTGATGTTGACTATCGTAGCATAATGATGCAACAAACTAGAATTTCCTACCTTTTCATGAAACGATGAAATGATTTTTTTGCAAACAACACTTCAATGAATTTTTTTTTGAAGAAAATTAGCTCTTCAAGCAAATGGAAACACGAAAAGAGAGACTCATTCAGACTAATGAAGCACATACTTTACCAAAAATAATACAATCAATGTAATCCATACTGGAAAAGAAATGTTTAGACAAGTAAACGAAAACTTTTCAAACTTGTGTAGTGGACATCAAAGTTGTAA
The DNA here is from genome assembly GCA_000404065.3 of Pinus taeda. Lineage (NCBI taxonomy): Eukaryota > Viridiplantae > Streptophyta > Pinopsida > Pinales > Pinaceae > Pinus > Pinus taeda. Next base: position 5,135 of record APFE030476395.1, on the reverse strand, counting down.
AAGGACCGCAAACGAAATGGAAGGAGTAAGTACACATACAACTCAACTTACTAAGTTCACAATCAACTAAATGGATGATGATCTAGATACCCTAGTGTCAGTAACCATCCAATGACTCAAGAAATCAAGAAGAAAGATGATAAGCTAACAAGCAAACAAAACCAAGTCAAAAGCAACTTTCTAGTTAGGGAGAAAACGGTCTAAAAGGCTTACAGGGTTGAAACCATGAGAGCAAAACACACTAGACAAGATTGGGGACAAACCCTAATCTTTAATTACACGCATCGGTGTGATTTCCTAACTGAAAACAAGTGCCAATGGTCGATCAGCGTGAATCTTAGCAGATTAAGCGAGTTGAGCAAGGGAGCCAAGAAAAAATAACAAGATTTAAAAACAGGGACTACATCTACTACGATGAATTTCAAACTAAGACCAGTAAGGAGAAGAAAAGAAATAGAACTGAAGGGAAAAAGTGAAACTAGAAAAGTTCACACGAAATCATGAAATCTCAAACAAGACAAACAGAAGCGTTGGGTCCCCAATATGGTCACTAATTTGTGGTGAAGTAAAATTATGAGTGTGGGCACAAATATTTCCTCTAGCTCGATGATGGGTCTAGCCACAATTGATACATTCTATGGAATATTTCCTTAGGTTAGAACCAATTAAGAGGGCCTACCTCTTAGTACGCTTATCCTATTTGATGATGACCTTGCTTGCTCGCTCCAACTATCTCTAGCTTCCTTCTTCAAACACCTGAAACACGTAAACAACAACAAACAACAACCATGATAATAGACAAATTGTAATTCAACCAACTTAGCAAGTCAAGAAACATTAAGACATGAACATGTAAGATGACAAATCATGTAGGAAATCAATCGATAGTTGCATATATATTGAATCAAGAAGAGATTACAACCATTGTCTTAACGTTGTTGCTCTTCTCCAACAAAACCAGGTTCCCACACACTTCTGCTAGCATTCCATGATGGCCTCAACAATAGTAGTTTTAAGGCTCTTCCCTTTAGGCTTCACACTTCTCCCTTACACAACTAGAGAGCTACAACTAGGAATAGCTTGTTGTTTACTCCAAACTTAATTAGCACTAGCACACCAATATTAACACTAGCTTGTGCTTGGGAAAAAGGGAGGTTTATATAGGATGATTGAATGGGAGATGGATCCTATTCTCATGGGAGAAGGTCTTATATATCTTCAGGTAGTTCCATCATTATAGGGTAAAGGAGCCCAAACTGACATTCTTGACCCCATCCGGCTAAACCATTTACCAAACTTCCATTATGAAGCTTCTAGAGCTAGAATCTTCGACTCTTTATTTAAAATTTTTTCCAGAAGAGGATCGGTGTGACTGGAACAAAGCTCAGACACTCTGATTGGCACTAGTGATAATTTTTATCCCTTCGTATCGACGTGAGGAGGACAAAGGCCATTAGCGCCGGTCTTGTAAACTAGGAAAAATATAAGTTTTTGGGGAAATGGTGCAAAATGGAATTGCTCTGCTCATGAAGAGGGACATAATGGGAGTTTCTTCATGAAGGGTGAGAATGTAGGGTTCAGTATAGAGGTCCTCCAGGATTAAGGAATGAGGAGTACAAGGACAGTGAAAAAATGTTGTGTAATAAGTACATAGGCCATGTTTCCTTGAGAAACACTTAGAAGGCAAGGAGAATAAGGAGTGATGAAGCTGACTATGTTGGTAACAAGGTGGGATGGCAATCCTAGTGCAGAAGAGAAGAAAACAATGGAAAAAAAGGGGGGTTTCGAATTGATGCAATGGAATTATCTCACTCTTCCATGCAAATAGAGAAATTCCCACTTACTCATTCAACCATACATGAATCAACATTCAACAGGAAGAGAAGACAAGACAAAGAATTGATTCTGATTGGAAATATTGGTGATAGATGGTTTCTCCTTGGTGAGGACCAATGCATTTCGAGTCCCTCTAAAGCTAGAGGGTGGAGATGGTTTTCTCTGGATTACCTTAGTGGTTTGAGTGGATGATTGTGTCCTTGGATTCCTAGAGGGAGAACCCCTAAAACCTTCTTGTTGTCAATTACAGTGGGTTCTAGATTCCCCTGAGTGGGTAGAACCACTATGTTTCATTTTAAGGGTGGAGGTAGCTAGCCCCTTGATTCCCTGTGTTTTAATTTGACTACTAAGTGGTCAGTGGGTCGAGGAAGGGGGTCCCCTAGAGTCCTTATTTCAGCCAATAGTTGATGATTTAATCTCTAAACAAGCCTCCTTAGTCCTTGGAATCTAGTTTGGGGGCGATTGTTGCAAGTGATCTTGGCTACAAGTGTATAAGGTTGGGTGGAGATTCCTTTTCCCATAATCAGTTACCCAAAACATTATAAGATAAGTGTTCTTATGCATCGCAATGTCATTAAACATGTGTTTTCATTCTTCGACTAAAATGATATGTATATACGTAATGAGACTGTACTATATGTTGGACTGGAATGTGCTCATGAATGTGTTGAACTGAGTATAATGCTTCTCTGTCTTGGATCATTATGTCTTTGAAATATGTGTCAATTTCATTTCTATAACAAGAATGATTAATATGCTAACAAAATGCTAAAATAATTGCAAATAGTCCCTATGGGATTCAACAAGACTATGACATAAATAAATAATAAATAAAATGTACAAAGTGAAGACATTTGAGTGGTCCATAAGAACCAAGTTTAACCATTACAGCCTTTAGCACCCAAATCCCTTATTTCAGAATAAAAGCTATAACGAAGGTAGCATGTTTTATAGGGTCTGCATATACAAATATTTATACACATTTACAAATTATAATAGTTGTTAGAGTATGAATCAGTGTATGGGGCATGTGTTTATGTCGAGGGAAAATCCCTCTCGTAATATTAAGGACCCTTAACCTTGCACTAGAGGCTTCACAACCTTACATTTTCAGCATTCGAGAGTTCATGTTCTGGTGGTGCTGGTGCTAAACCATCTTCCACCGGGCCCTTCCACCTGCACCCTGCCTTGGAATCGAATTCCTTGGAGGTCTTTGACAAGTGCCACTGCATAGTTAGTGAAGGAATTATAAGCCATAGGACTACCAAGAACCATTGAGAGTCCCTTGGAATTTAGTAGGAGAGGTGATGGGCCTTCAAGAGTGCACTACAAGTTCTTGCGATTAGCGAACAATAGACTTCCAGCGGTGGCATGCCTAGATTTTCCTATACCAATACGGGGAATGTTTGAGGGCCAAGAACCTATTAGAGAGGCTTTAGCTCAGTCTCAATAGGGGTAGTTCTAAATATTTATCTAGTAAGCCACCACAACCATTATCAAATGATAGAATAAGGTTTGACATCGGTAGAACCACCTTGGTCGATCTATGGTCAAACATATCGGTGGAAGATTATTGATGCAGGTGTAAGATAAGCTATGTTTGAAATCATGGAGGCCAAGATCAAGCAAGTCACTCAGGCAACAAAGAGTGCCCTCTGGTTGGGTCATGGTAGAAATTTTAATGCAAGTAAGTGTCGCGACAATGGACGCAAAGGTTTATACTCGTAGTGGGAGATGACTAACCCTACCATTAATCTAGGTGGATCCCTAGACGTGAAATCTTGATATTGACACAACTTGATTTCCCTTCACATGATTGGAGGAAGGAAGATGACATGGCTTAGAATGGGCACCCCAGAGGCTTGTTTTTCCTTGCATTGGGATCGACTGGGTTGAGGTCAACTGGGATGAGTTGGCTTACACACTAGCCTGTTGGACCGACCATTGGTTGGAATTATAGCATGTGTAGCTAGGCAAGAAGGGCCTCCAAGTATGCCCAGCGTGACGTGATTATCACTGTAGGGACCCACCTGCAAGCTCCGCTAGGCAATTCAAACCTAGAGAAATTATAGGAACACATAAGTAACTGAGCAGGATGACATCAACGGTATGAGTTGGCTAACACATAAGCCTACAAGTCATGCAATTGGATAATAAGAGGGCTTATGTATTAGGTCCACGTAGTGGTCCCCACCTAGAGGTGGAAGGGCAGAGGCTAAGGAAAGGACTGAGAGGAAATGGGTGGGGTGAAATAGGTATGATCTTGTGGAAAAACATGCTAGCCTAATTTCTCCACCATTAGTCAAGGATCGACCTAGTTATCCATGCAAGCTTATTGGAGGAGCTCTGGTGAATAAAAAATGAGAGCGATGGGATGACATCATCTAGTGTGACCCACCCAGTTAATTAAAAGAAGTAGTAGATGAAGTCGTTGTGATAGTGTGTCGGAGTGAGTTGGCATGGGATGGTGAGGTACTTTTTGGACATTAGATAAACCAGTGCTCCCCATCTATTTCATGACATGTGTTTAACTTCCTATTATGGATTTGTTAACTCTGGCGATTTGTCCATTTACTAACACTTGTGGGTTTTCGTGTAATGGAAATCTTGATTCCAACAAGTGGTATTAAAGCGAAAGGCCTCGAGTTCTAGTCACACCTGACTCACACTAGGGGGGCGATTATTAGACATTGGATAAACCAACGTTCCCCATGTGTTATATTAAATGTGCTTAATGGTCTACCGTGGATTCGTTAACTCTGGTGATGCGTCCATTTACTAACACCTTTTGGTATTGGTGTAATGGAAATCATGATTCCAACAACAACATCCCTTGTTGACCAATCAAAATCGGGGTTGAAAGAGGTAAGGCCCAACAACCAAATTTTTGCGACACCCTACCTCTGTGACGTCAGCAAGAGGAGGGGGATGGTGGGTCAGTGATCATGAACTATTGGATGAGGCATTATTGATGTGGGTGATCTGATATGGGGCTTGGAACCTAGCGCTAGAACAACAATTTTGCCACCCATTGCTAGATTTAACCATCGAACAATTTAACTTGATGCAATATGTGGATCAAGAGCAGGTATGGTCGTGGATCGTTGGATCAACATGGAGGATGGTGGGTAGTGGAGTGTGACATTGGCGATGTCCTGTCCTGATAGTATTAGCAGAATGGATTTAAATGAAATTATATATATATATATGTGTGTGTGTGTGTGTGTGTATGTGTGTGTATATATATATGTATATACATACATACATACATACATACATACATACATACATACATATAT